>JAXGGA010007577.1:0-61795 GCA_038373865.1 Uloborus plumipes
TACTTTTGTTACCCCCCACCCTTTTTTTCCACATTTCCGATGACAAAAAAGGCATTTTAATTTAAGTGTGCAGCATAATACAAGAGCAAACAGGCACAGTTTCAAATGCGAAGAACATTTTGTAGCCAAAAATTATTGATTTCTGTAAAAATTGTTTCTTTACCGCCGCAGTGTTGATGCAGGGAAACCAAGTTGCTTACTTGCGCTGTTCGAAATAGCGAGTCTCAGATGGCCCGATGCTTTTTGATTTCATTTATCAGTGGCAGTCTGTCGACGAGTGCAACTATTGATCTTGTATTTGACTGTCTATAAATGTTGGTGAAGACAACATTCAACCACAGCGGTGTCGTTAGCGGACCTTGCCAATTTGATTGCAGATCAGATGAGAGGCACTGCAACAACTTGCGTCCTTAAGTTTAAATTTTGCCAACTGTTTGTACCAAAGTAGCAAACTTCTTGACCTATTTCATTGCCAAATCCCTATTTTCGTACTTTTAAGATCTCAAAAGCTGCGCAGAAGAAATTTCAGACTTCTTTCTAAGTTGCAAGGTACTCGGATACATTCTTATAACCCTTAACATGAAAAGCTTTGTTGGATATATTTTCATCATTAGTGTATTCTTCTTCTTTGGTTGCATTGAGAAAGAAGTTATTTTAATCCCAAAAAATGTCTCAACGTTTCTTAATGTTATTTCCGTTCTTACGTTACTTTGATTTTTTTTTTTTTTTTTGTAACCGGCTCATATTTAAGCATCTTAATAATTTCCATTATGTAATATTAATTCGTTTTCTTTCCAAAATATTTCTCTTGCTCTTCTGTTGTAGGTTCTCTCTCATGTCTTTCCTGAAGTATTAGTTTTCAACTTTCATTTGCATCGTGGTAAAATATGTCGCACACATAGAATAAAAGTGGCACTTTTTATAATAGACTAGCCGGGTACCCGGCCCTGCCCGGGTTTCTGTGGGTGTAGGGTGGTTTATTGAAACTCATTCATAAATTTCCCAACACTAAAGTGCATATCTATAAACATAATAGCTACTTCTGTAAACAATGGTTATGTTATGAATAAACTATAAAAAAAAAATAATGCAAGCTAAAAAAAATAGCAAACTACAAATAATGTTTGAGTAAATAGGAAATGTTATAAGCTTGGTATATTAAAATAAATATATATTTACAGTATCAATCGCACTGAAATTAACCATTTCCAAATATTGCTCGTTAAATAAGTCCCATTATTAGTTTCTATCCTCGTGACAACATTGGTGAGGTGAAAACATCTTATGTACCTAATTTAGAAATTTTTTTGACTATAAACACGTTCTATTCTCTAACTATTGCCAAAATCAATTCCCTTTTTAGCCTACTTTCCCGTTAAAAATAAAAGAAAGACGAAAAAAGTATTAAAAGTAGCTTAATGCATCTAAAAAATATCGCCAAGTCCAAAAAATATCGCCAAGTTAAAAAATATCGCCAAGTCAAAAAAAATATCGCCAAGTGAAAAAAATAAAAAGGTAAAATAAATATCGAAAAATTAAAAATTTGAAAGTAGGGTATTGAGATGGGGAATTTGTGTGTCGGTCGGTCGGTCGGTCGGTCGGTCGGTCTGTCTGTCCCCCCCCTAATAACTTTTGAATGAACAGTCCGATTTGGACAAACTTTTTTTTGTTGGAAAGATCTCGGCGAGTACAGCTCATTCCCATATTTGATTTTTTGATTTGAACAATTTTTGGTTCAAATTTGAGCCGTTCAAACAACCGGTCCCGCGATACTAACTTTTTAATGAACAGTCCGATTTGAACAAACTTTTTTTTGTTGGAAAGAACTTTTCAAGGATACTTCATTCCCGTATTTACATTTCCGATTTGAACAATTTTTCGTTCAACATTAAACCGCTCAAGCAAGCTGTCACCCCTAATAACTTTTGAGTAAACAGTCCGAAAAAAAAATGACTGACTGTGCAGACGATTTTTTGTTTATTTATTCATTTGTTTTATTGAATTTATTATTATTATTATTATTATTTTTGGCAGACGATTTTTTTTTGTAACAAAAATGTTTCATTCACGAGGGCATTTTATTCTTTATTTATATTTAACAACTGGCAACGGATTAAAAGTGAAATTCGAGACATTTTATCAACGGACGAGTTTTTTTTTTTTCTTTTTTTTTTCTTTCTTTGATAAAATGTGTTTTGATGTACTTTGTACTTTTAATTTTTTTTTGAAAACAATTGAGGAATTTTTCTACGGAAGAACTGTAACAGTTACATTCTTTAAAAGGTGCGACAAAACTTTATTTATTCATTTATTTACTTTTTATGTGTCTATTTCATCTGATGAGAGGGGTATATTTTGCTTTTAGAAATCAGCTTCAAGTGCTAAAAAGGTATGTTTGACATAATTTTTAGTCTTAGATAATCAAGAGAATAATGATCAGATGCTAGAATGCCGATGTCGATGTACGGGAAAGTAGGCTCGTTTAGTTCTTGACAGAACTTCTTGTTATTTACCACGTTAGCGATTATTGGCATAAATGAATATAAAAATCCTAAGAAAGCAATAAATTTCATACTTACTCCAGCGAAGCCTAGGTTCAAAATTTTCACCATGATTACTATTAATATTGTTGTTGCATGGCAACCAAATTTTTGCAACAATGCACTGAAAATTTAATTATTTAATGGGGAAATTAAATGAAATTTACTATTTTCCATAATAACTTTTTTAAACTAAGCTTTTTAAAAATAAATTATAGATTATCCTGCTCTCTGTTACTGTAGCTATCTACCGGTGCAAAAATGGTTAAAATCGGTCCAGTAGTTTGGAAGATTACCCCGGACATACGTTTTCAAAAGTTGTCTTTTATGTATATAGACTAGCAGTATAAAGCAAAACAAAACAAGAAAACTTTTAATTAGTGAAATTAATTTAAGAATGACTCAGTAAGCTGAAAATGTTGTGTAATACTAAGAACATTAAAATAAAAAGAACCAAAATAAAAATTAACTTTAATTAATGAAATTAATTTAAGAATGCCACAGTAAGCTGAAAATATTGTGTAACGCTAAGAATTAAGAATATTAAAACAAATGGAGAAAAGTATAAAACTCTACGCATTTATTATGCATTTAATCCAAAAACTTCAATATGTGCGCCAGCCGAAGCTTCGGTCATTAGTTGGCTGAAGCTTCGGTATTCGGCGCTTCGGCCAAATGCCGCTTCGTTCCACCTCTAATATTTACCCTCTTTTTGAACAAAAATGCCAGGGGGGTGACGCCAGAGAAGTGACAAAATCACACATTACCTATAAACACAGCATCACGCGTTCTTCTCACCAGAACTTCAAGTAAACCGTGATGTCTGCACACAATAAGCATTACATTATACATACGCACACTTATGTAACGATGAAATACAAAAAGTTATACTTACCAGGGGAAATACTACAACGACTGGCGCAGTACGCTTTGAGGCACTTTCAACAAGAACCGATGTAATAATATTCGATTTTTTTAAAAACCTCTTATCTTGCTTTTAACTTTACTCACCATTACACTGGTTATTCGCAATCAACATCATTCTTGTGCATTTTTTATGCTAAATTTCAGTCTTTGAAGTTCGCCAGGTGGAGGTGACTGTTGATATGGCCCGTTGAAAAAGTGTATTTTTTTTAAATAATAATAAATATTTTTTCAATGTTTACTGATGAAATAGGTTTCTCTGTTAATATAAGTGTATGATTATGGCAAAAAACATTATGCCACGTTAGCAAAAATTGAGCGTCGAACATGTTTGTATAAAAACTAGTATTTGGACAGGCCAGGGGAGTATACATTTATGACTATTTTCGGCTGTAAATGCTTAAATAAAATAATTGCAGTGAATTAATTGGGTGGTCTATGTAAAAGATAATAGTCTGTAATGCTTCTGCATACAAAAACATTAATAAAATCAGTTTTACATGAAGTTTTTCCATTGGCCGTCTGAATTCAAATAGCGTAGAATGACCCATATAGCGCTATTTAAAATAGCATAAATGATCTATATCTTCTTAGTTTTACAAAAAACAGCAGAAAATTCATGTTTCATTGACTACAATAATATTAATGAATAATAATGGTATTAAGAAATCATCCATAATACACTTAAAACACTTAAATATCAAAACATTACCTTTTCATAATTTCAGTCGTGTACATAAATACACACATATGTATATAAAGAAAGAAATATTTAATAATTGACACAGATTAATATATTACTAGCTGCCAGGGCAGCTAGATTAGCTTCCTGCGGCATGCTGATGCATAACGTCCCCCCTCTCTAACTTTTATCTCATTCTGAAGTTTTATTTGCCACGAAATAAATAAAATTTTGAAGCTTGAGGCACCCGGGGCTCAGCCCCTCATCCTCCAGTGTGCTATTATTGAAGGTTTCCCCGGATGGGGACATGGCTATTGTTCATCGCAGGATTGATTGCGTGGATGCACGAGGGTGTTGACTTCCTCTTACGAGAGTACCAGACGAATAATGGCCTATGCACTAAAAATTTTAAATTTAGTAAAAAAGTTAAAATATCAATTACCTCTCAAAAAGATAGTTGTACAAATTTCTTTTTTTTTTTTTGTTTGTTGGTTTAAATACATGTACAAATAAATAGTTTTAAATTTTCCTTTGGTTCTTTTTTTTTTTTTCAAATTCAAAATAATAATAAAATAAAACAGTACTAAAATAGGATTAATAAAATGAATAAATAAATAAATAAAATAAAATAAAATAGAGAAGCAAAAGGCTAGTTTTATTTGATATAATTTAATGTTCATTCGATTTCAAGACATACCACGCACGTGGCCCGGCGTTGCACGGGCACTTCGTGCCCTGAAAGTAGTGAGAAAAAAATTTAAAGAAACTACTCCCCGCCAAGGCGGCTCGCTTACAGGCGCTTCACGCCTTTACTTTTTTCCTATATAAAAAAATCATTCGAATTATTGAGATGCTTCACGCCTTCAAGATGGTGAGGAAAGTTTCAGTAAGTTCAGGTCGCTCAAAGAAAACAAGAAGTTCTGTCAAGAACTAAACGAGCCTACTTTCCCGTACATCGACATCGGCATTCTAGCATCTGATCATTATTCTCTTGATTATCTAAGACTAAAAATTATGTCAAACATACCTTTTTAGCACTTGAAGCTGATTTCTAAAAGCAAAATATACCCCTCTCATCAGATGAAATAGACACATAAAAAGTAAATAAATGAATAAATAAAGTTTTGTCGCACCTTTTAAAGAATGTAACTGTTACAGTTCTTCCGTAGAAAAATTCCTCAATTGTTTTCAAAAAAAAATTAAAAGTACAAAGTACATCAAAACACATTTTATCAAAGAAAGAAAAAAAAAAGAAAAAAAAAACTCGTCCGTTGATAAAATGTCTCGAATTTCACTTTTAATCCGTTGCCAGTTGTTAAATATAAATAAAGAATAAAATGCCCTCGTGAATGAAACATTTTTGTTACAAAAAAAAATCGTCTGCCAAAAATAATAATAATAATAATAATAAATTCAATAAAACAAATGAATAAATAAACAAAAAATCGTCTGCACAGTCAGTCATTTTTTTTTCGGACTGTTTACTCAAAAGTTATTAGGGGTGACAGCTTGCTTGAGCGGTTTAATGTTGAACGAAAAATTGTTCAAATCGGAAATGTAAATACGGGAATGAAGTATCCTTGAAAAGTTCTTTCCAACAAAAAAAAGTTTGTTCAAATCGGACTGTTCATTAAAAAGTTAGTATCGCGGGACCGGTTGTTTGAACGGCTCAAATTTGAACCAAAAATTGTTCAAATCAAAAAATCAAATATGGGAATGAGCTGTACTCGCCGAGATCTTTCCAACAAAAAAAAGTTTGTCCAAATCGGACTGTTCATTCAAAAGTTATTAGGGGGGGACAGACAGACCGACCGACCGACCGACCGACCGACCGACACACAAATTCCCCATCTCAATACCCTACTTTCAAATTTTTAATTTTTCGATATTTATTTTACCTTTTTATTTTTTTCACTTGGCGATATTTTTTTTGACTTGGCGATATTTTTTAACTTGGCGATATTTTTTGGACTTGGCGATATTTTTTAGATGCATTAAGCTACTTTTAATACTTTTTTCGTCTTTCTTTTATTTTTAACGGGAAAGTAGGCTAAAAAGCAGACATAGATACTCAGTTTTTAATATAAGTAGATGGCTCTTCAACAAATAAATGTTTCAAAATATTACCAGTAGCTAGCGATAAAAATTCTACGTAAGTGGTCCGCTTATGAGTTTCGTGTTTGATTTAGTTAAGCCTTCATTCAAAATTCTCATTATCATTGTTATCACCGTTTCATAGCAACGACGGTTTGCAAGAATGGATTTCATATTTAATCATTTATTAGGCTTAATCGCTTTAAACTTGACTACTTATTAATTGATATCTTCGCTAATTAAAATCGTATAATTATATCAATTGAAACTAAAGAAGCTTGAAAAATTACCTATCTATCGGTATCTGGTTCGACTTTCAGTTCATTGGCGTTCAGGAGAAAGAAGCGTGACATAGAAAGATAGAAAGATAGTTAGAAAGAAAGATAGTTAGAAAGAAAGATAGTGAGAAAGATACTCAGTTTTTAATATAAGTAGACTAGCTGCCAGGGCAGCTAGATTAGCTTCCTGCGGCATGTTGATGCATAACGTCTCCCCTCTCTAACTTTTACCTCAATCTGAAGTTATATTATTTGATATAATTTAATGTTCATTCGATTTCAAGACATACCACGCACGTGGCCCGGCGTTGCACGGGCACTTCGTGCCTTGAAAGTAGTGAGAAAAAAATTGAAAGAAACTACTCCCCGCCAAGGCGGCTCGCTTACAGGCGCTTCACGCCTTTACTTTTTTCCTATATAAAAAAAATCATTCGAATTATTGAGCTGCTTCACGCCTTCAAGATGGTGAGGAAAGTTTCAGTAAGTTCAGCTCGCTCAAAGGAAAAAAGCAGACACAGATACTCAGTTTTTAATATAAGTAGATGGCTCTTCAACAAATGAATGTTTCAAAATATTACCAGTAGCTAGCGATAAAAATTCTACGTAAGTGGCCCGCTTATGAGTTTCGTGTTTGATTTAGTTAAGCCTTCATTCTAAATTCTCATTCTCATTGTTATCACTGTTTCATAGCAACGACGTTTTGCAAAAATGGATTTCATATTTAATCATTTATTAGGCTTAATCGCTTTAAATTTGACTACTTATTAATTGATATCTTCGCTAATTAAAATCGTATAATTATATAGATTGAAACTAATAAAGCCTGAAAAATTACCTATCTATCGGTACCTGGTTCGACTTTCAGGTCATTGGCGTTCAGGAGAAAGAAGCGTGACATAGAAAGATAGTTAGAAAGATAGAAAGAAAGATAGTTAGAAAGATACTCAGTTTTTAATATAAGTAGATTATCATTATAGATGAACCCGTTTCATTCGACCTGTCACATATATGTCATTTATTTTTCTTTTTAATTTGCACTAAAGTACTTTTTTTTTCCAATATTTGTTGTTATTACACATGAATCCAATGAAGGCTAATTGTCATATTTAACTTGCACAAAAAATATTAGTTTCCTTAACTTTAATCACATAGACCGATGCTTTGATTAATCTAAAAGTGGTCTTTTAATCAACGTAAAAGTATGTGTCTCCAATTTTCGTTTTAATTACTACTGAAAGTATTAATAAAGAATTCATCAAGTAGAAGAGCATTTTTTTCGTAAATTTTAATTCTTAAGTTCACATAAAAATGGTTATGGCTAAGTTTCATCTTGGAAAAAAATATAGAGAGAGCTTTAATTTTTATCTGCACAATGCACTAAACTGCTACATAGCTCAGGTTTTTATCTTCTTCATAAACAAAAAAAGTTGATTTCTGACATTCATCTTTCACCTTCATGACTCCAGTACTGCAATTAACACAAGTAGAAGTTTTTATTTATAATTCCCATATTAATAATACATAAAAGCTTTTAAATATAATCATTCATCTTTGCCAGGCGCATGAGTAAAATTAACTATCAGTGAAATGTTCTTAATTTATTCTTTTTCTAAAAAAACATAGGAGCACTTTGAAACAATTTTATGAATTTCCTTGCATAATTTTGATGGAAGAAGAGTTAAAAATTTCTTAGTGCGTATTTAGCAGCCAATTTCAAGAGCCAATCAATTGCAATAATCATAAAACATCTAAATAAAATTTAAAAAGAATTTTCACAAATTGAAATGAAGCGAGTAAAACTAACTATTTATATAAAAGCTAAACTATTCAAGTTAAATTTAATAAATCATAACAACACAAAAAAATGTCCAAAAAAATTGGTTAAAAAAACACAAATGACTTTCAAAATAATGATTGGAAAGCAAAATTTTTAATGAATACAAGACAAATCTTGTCAAACATCAAATAAAAGTCAAAGAACCATTATCAATAAAATTACTAATCATCCTCCTAATACATTAATATCGCTCCAAAATGCCCAAAATAATTTATTTCATATTTTTGTCTCTATCATCCATAAAATATAAATGTTTGAAGCGGGGAAATAAATTTAAGAAATCTCTATATAAGCATAACCGTTTAGTCTTTGCTTAAATAGTTTCTGGGAACGACGTTTCCTCAATTTCAAAGAACTCTTCGTTGACGTGAAATTTGATAATAAGCAATTTCAGAGCTAAATATCTTAACAGGAGATAAAAAAATCGTTATTGCTTCATCAAATATTTCAGCACGATGAATGGGGAGGCAAAAGTAAACACGTCATTTCAACACACATTTTCGCAACCATTTCCGCTAAACATTCACTCTTCACTTCCCATCAGCGACGCCCGTTTGGAGGCCAATCAGTTGTGAGTTATGAATGAATAAATATTTGCTATTAAGGAGTGGCAACGTTATTAAAATATAACAAACTGATTCGGTAATAATAAGAAAAAAAAGGGCAAACGACTTTTTTTGGGATACTTTTTACGGAATAAAATAGTCAATTCAATGTGATATACTTCCAGATATTTTTATAATTTCTTCGCAACGTTTATGTGCTGTTTTACGTTAGAAAAAACTGATGATATGATAAAAAAATCAACTCAATAAAGTTTAGAGAAAAGGAGGTCTTACTTGAAAATTATGTCTCTTTTTATTATTTGCTTATCAATCAAGTTGAAATGTAATATCATTGTTATTCGTGTAAGTTTTTTTAAGATTCACTAATTGCTCTAAATTAGGCATCGAAATAGAATTTTTCGTTCAAATTTTAATAAACTTCTTTGGAAGTGTAAGAAAGTTGTTATATGAGTTGTGCTTTTTTCACTTGTACTCAGATTCATCACTTCAAATGTATTTCACATTTCACTTATGAATTTACATTTGTCTTTGAATTAACTAGGATAAACTAACTTTTATGTGAATCATTTAAAACTTCTTGAGATGCAATTGTTTAAAAAATGCAAAAAAAAAGAAGGGAAAGAAACTTCTTCTTCCTATGCAGAAAAAAAATAAGAAAGGAATTTTACCATTTATTTTTAACAGCTTTGCAATATCTAACAAAAAGGAGAAGTTAGCAAACTTTGTGTTTTTGAATTTTTTTAAATGGTTCATTATTGTTTACATTCACAACACTATAAGAGCAAATATAACCAAAAATTTTCTTTTTCATAATTAAAGATTTTCTGAAAACAATTGGATTACCAAAAAAATAAATCATACATCTACTAGCATTCAGCTCAGCACCTACAATAAAGTAAAATACAACTTTAAAAAATATCATTAAACAAAAATTTGCAGTTTTATGTATCCAAAATAATCGAATGAAAATTTTAATACCGACGTTTTATAGTAAGGTCGTGTAACTACGTGAATACTGCTTTTCAGAGGGTCGAACAAATGTGGTAAATAACCTCCAAAACCTCTTCGACAGAGCTTTAAATACAATTCTTGGAAAATTGCATTTTTCTTCAACAAATAGGTGAAAGTAACTAATAATCAGCAACGCATTCAACATTCATATTCAACAGCTACAATTTTTTTATACAAATCTTATTACACTTAAAATCTGATTATTAAAATATTTACAGGTTTTTATGAATATGTCATTTTTAAAATGGTAAGAATATAGATTAATTATTAATTCGAGCTAAGACAAATTTTCAAAAGTTTCCGGAATATTATAATTTTAACTTCTGAAAAGTCTTAAAACCAAGTTTGCTTTTCAGATTTCAAAAAAGTATTTTTTTCCCACTCATTCCACAAAAAGTATTTCAACCTGAGACCCAAACAACAAAGTAACTAAGAGTTCCCATCTCAGATTCTCACCTTTCCAACCCTGTGGTCGACATGGACTCAACCTATTACGTCTTGCAGGATTGGTTCACAGACTTGTCAGAGTGTGGCGCTGACATAGGGTCTCAGTCCGAGCCTGGAACTCACAACCATCACAACATGCGAAAGTGGCTTCTGTGGCTGAACTACCGATCGGAAGTTGGCGAAGTGCTGCAAATCACATCAAGCCTCTGGATGTGAAAGTTGGAGTACTCAAAAAGTACCGCTGGGAGTTAGGCAAGAAAGGATACATGTTCATGTGTGTGTCTTAGAAAATGGATATAACTTCGCGATGGATTCTGTACAGAACTGGAAAACCACCTCCTGGTGCTAGGCTAAATGGATACACCAAGAAATTCACCCTAAATTCTTTCCAATGGATTGTCATCTGCCTCGTTTTATGTTTTAAGGATATTCATTGTCAAGGTATGTTTTATTATTGCAGTAAGAAGTATTTATAGTTCATTTTTAAACGTAATACATTTTGATGGCATGAAAAGAAATAAATACTTCAATGATATTCATGAGATTGCTAACAGTAGTGAAAATGCTGAATGCATTCATATTATTAAGAAGAATCTTCGAAAACTTACCAAAATGTTCACTCCTTTTTCTTTCGTTTTTATCCCTGATTTTAGCTTTTGTGCTTCAGATATGATTTGTATTGAATTTTGTTTTCATGGTAGGCGTTATTTTAAGGACAAACTAGATTAGGTATCGCGAACAATTATGAATGGTCCACACAAAAAAAAATCACTCTAAATCTTACTGCTACGATGTCTCTGTAAAGCATTTTGCATGGAAATAATTTCATTCGTTTCACGCGAAACAGAGACCGTTCTCACGGGAAAATTCGCTGGGGATGAGTTGAAAAAGGATGCGGAGCAATGCTCTCCGCATGAAGAATATTAGTCGATTAGTCCAGGGTGTATTTACCACAATTTTTCTTTACATTAAATACGAAACAATTTTAATCCCTATTCTAAAAAATGATAAAGCATTATGCAGAATATATGATTAAAAAAAAAAGTTGTTTGCTGTTAAAGTGTATTTTATTTTCAAGAGAAGCAGAAAAAATATTCCAACAAAAAAAATCTCCTTCACGGTAGATAAAACTAATGTCTCTGCTGGATTTAAAACAAGTGCCACATATGGTGAAATCCAGTTATAGAGAAAATTTAAATAAGGTCCATTTTATTTATTTTATTTTATATTTAATCATTTCTTTTGTTTTATTTATTTATTTATTTTCAAAAAAAGAAACTCTTATCTCAAAAGCATCATTAAATACAGTTACTTGAACTATGTCATTTAAATGCATTTACCCCTTTCATTTTTTGCATTGAGCGTTAATGTGTTATGTAAGATATGTTTCTCTTTTACTCAATGAGAACTTACGTACTAAAAGGTTTTTCATGACATTTCTGTACGTGTTTTAGTTTTCGCTTGATTTAATGAAAACAAGTATATATTACGGATACAATAACATTTATTTGAAACGTATTCATAAATTTAACGAACCAAATCTTATGTATGAAAATTAAATCACATCTTTTCTAGTACTATTCTGATTTTGCGCACGTGTACTACATTTTAATGTTAAAAACTGTACTAATATTTTTCTGGCAATGAAACAATTGAAAGAAATCAAATAGCTTTTAAAAGCGATATGATTTTACATCCAAACAAAACATGCCTAAAAATTTCTTACTACTTAAAAACCAATGTCTTTAAATTAGAGTAAATATTGGTTTTAACGCATTAATTTCATGTTTTAGGTTTAAAATAAGAAGCTCAACAGTTTGTTATCTGGTTCTTGATATAAGTTACGTGTCTATTTTTCACTATTGCAATTAATCACGCATTATTTTTCTACCCGTGCCCCTCCCTTCTTTTCTTTTTATCAATAGAAAAAAATCGCTATCTTTTTCCTTCAAATCTTTCAATGACATGTAGACTAAAAACATGTTGACTAAATCTTTCAATAACATGTAACTAAATAAATATAAAGAAATATTAAAGAATCATTTTGAAATGTTCCTCTTTTTTCTGGGGGATTTTCTTCAAGCTCATTAAGATGCATTCCTCATCCCCCCCTTCCCCCAAGAAAAGCAACCAAAACATGATTTGGTGCTCGTGTAATCTCACGTTTCATAACTTTTGTCTAAAAATATGTTGTTTTTCAAATCATCTTTGTGTTTTACGCTTTAAAATTTATGTATTCTCACATAAAAACTCATCTATTCAGTATCTCATCTATTCAGTATATATTTTTAACATTTAGCGTAACATTACAAAATCAATATTCAGTTTTCGTTTAAGATTTCTTTGATTGCAATGTTTATGTGGTGGAAAGTCGAATAAAAGCAAATAAAATGACGAAGGTTAAGCACAGATTTTAAAATAAATACCAATACGCTCATCTAAATTAAGGGTCACAATAAAGTAAATTCGAAACCTCAAAATCTCATAGAGTGCTGGCTGTGATCAAGGTATACGAACTCTGTCCGCAATCAGTTGACCGAAAATCAGTGTCGATCTATAATGTGTCATCTATGTGTAACACTCATCCGTCTGAAATAACAATCTCTGCTAGGTTAGAACGGGCAGCAGTCAGTTGTATTGCTGTGAATCAGTTGCCCGCATTTCTAAGTTCTAATGAGTTTTTTGTTGAAATGGAAATTGGAAAATGAAAAAAAATTGATTGAAGAGGTGAAAAGTAATCAATTTTTCTATGATCTAGGGCATGTTGACTACAAAATGAAAGGGTATAGAAATGAAGAGAGAAAGGAGACACTGAACAAAGAAGTGTATCAATATAGAGCTTAATACTTTCTCAGCAATCAAATAATTTAATTTCATGCTCATTTTATGAACTTTACCAAATTGTTTTCGATTTTTTTTAATTAAATAATCTTAATTAATAATTTTAAAAAATAAAATGTTTAATTACTTGCCGATCCATCCGAAGCATTCGCACTTGAAAGAATTAACGCAAAATTCCGTTTTTTAAAGTAATTCTTTTAACAAGAGCAAGTATTACTAAAGTTAAATACTGATCCGCAAAAAAATGATAAATAAAAAATATGATGGCGAAAAGTTTGATTAGAATTCTGCTAAAGAAACACCCAATTAAAGTATTTTTTGCTTACACTCGAACTAAAAAAAATTGCATTAATCCAATACGTACCTTTAATAAAACAAAACAGGGTAACCGTAGTGGGTTGATAACCGTAAGTATAATACTCAGATAGTCTCAGGTTTTAAAACCTGAAACTATTTTTAGTGACTTTAATTATGTTTCCTAATATTTCCGGGAAAATGATTTCAACAATTTGACATATATTTTCTGCAACTTATCTTTTCACAACAAACCTACAAGTCATCGATTCGAAGCAAAATATTAGTCGTTTTTAGATTCATTCACACAATCAGTTTTCTTAACAAAACCAACTATGTTTTGAATTTCCTTTTTCTATAGTTTTAGATAATACTTCGATTAAGTGTTATTTTACAAACAATGTATTTTTGGGCTATACACTCAGCTCGAGGAGTGCACAAGCCGTTCGTCACCCGATTCGTAGCTCTTTTACTGGAGACATTTAGGGCCTTTTTTCTCATCAGTAAGCGATATGTATTTTGTATTTCTATATATTTTTTACTTACAAGGTAAAAGGCACATATATTCTATTTTATACGTGTAGCTATTGCATTTGCTAATATGTTACACTGTTATCAATGGTTTTATTGGATAATAGGGGAGTTTTCGATTTTTTAATTTTATTTTATATGATAAAACAACATTCACGATCATCATCGGTGAAAAAAAAATTGCGATGCGACTAGTTGTTATTTTAAGTAATTTTTGAAGTCCAAGTGACGGTGACATCAGAAGGCTCGTGGATTTTTCTCCGGAACGCCTAGCATGGAGTGAGAAACTGCTTATCGGCCGTTCAAAAACTGGTTTTCCGTACTGTCCTAAATTGCTTTCTCGGGCCGCCGGGAAAAGGTAGAAGTTACCAAGTAATGCCTCGTTAAAAATTTAAATATGGTTTTCACAGCAAAAAGGTGAAAACAACCGACGTTGACACCCGTGGCAGGTTATTGGATTGCCCTGCGAATCCAATCCCCACAGTGAATTAATAGACTTAAACTAATTGATAACCGCAGGAAAATAAACTCCGCAATGAAACGATAGTATAGCTGCAATATGATTTTTATGAGTGAAACGCTGAAATTATAACTATTTGAAGCCACTGGTTTCGTTTTCAAGGAGCGCTTTTTCTGCTTGTGGGTTTTTTAAAAATTCATAAAAAATCAATGATTGTGTTTCAAAATTCTACGATTGTGAAACTTTGTGTTTTGTAAGTATCTTAACAATATCGAGAAGTCAAAGTAAGAATATTTTATAGGTTGAAACTTCCCTATTTGCCGCACAAATTGTAAAACATAAAGTACTTCATAATGTTTAACTTTCAGATAGAGTGTTTCAGAATACTGCAAAATATTTATACATTTAAAATGCAATATATTTAGATACAATGCATTTTAAGTATTAGTTTACAGTAAAGTTTTTTTAAAAATACATTGTGTAAATAAAAATATTTATGAAGTTAGCAGAAGTTAAACAATAGAAAATGTCGAAAACAAAGAGCGAGTTTTTTAAAAGAAAAAAGAATCTTAAAAATGATGCGTAAGCTCATTGCCGTTAAAAATTTATTGATTTTTTTTTTTGTTTCGATGTAAGGATAATTTTAACAGGGAGCGAAAGCTGTGCCAGTAATATGCAACACAAAGTTTTTAACGAAAGTTTGTATATTAAAAAAAAGAAATATTAATACGCAACTTTCTGTTACTCGTCTTTTTAAACTCATCTCTGAAAATCCATTAATTGATACGCTATTACGCGTAATAAAACGAATATTCTTATTGTTGAACAGTTACCCATAATACAGTAGTTTAAAACCTTTTAAACAACAACGACCACCTAGATTTAAATTCTGACTGATTTTTTTTCTGCTGTCTAGTGAAAATTTGTTGGAAAAATACTCTTTGAAGAGAGAGAGAAATGCTTTAAATGCATAATATCTAAAAATAACTTCTAAAGCTTTCATTGATAGATTAAACTAAACAGCCCTTTCGACTGCTCAAATTTTGACGTCACATTAAGCAACTTCCGTTAACTTTTGAGATTTTCGTCGCACTGCGCTAAGAAGAAAATGTAAGGAAAAAGTTACAAATTAACAAGTCTCAAGAACAAAACTTTTAACATTGACAAAACTGAGAAGAAGCAAATAGGTAACTTATGAAGCTGTCTTCATGACAGCATTCCTAAGCCACGCTGTTGCAACACACTGTAAAATAGATGTTGTTTTCGTAGTATAATACAGCTAATTTTATAGTAACAAACTGTGAAAATTGCTAATTTTATGTAACAAACTGTAAAAATTGCTAATTTTACTCTAGAAAACTAAAATTGCTGCTTTACAGTATTAAACGTAAAATCGCTAATTTATTACTGAAATCTCTGCTGCCAGCATTATACTGTTGTTTTTACAGTATAATACTGCAAATTTTGTAGTAATAAACTAAAATTATGGTAATAAACTGTAAAATTGCTAATTTTACAGTTTATTACTGTGCAGTTTACAGTTTTAAACTGGAACCTCTGCTGCCAGTATTACACTAAATACAACTTTATTTTTTGCAGTGCAGAAACGAAATATGTAGGCACCTTTCAAGTTTTGGATTATTTTTTTTATTCCAGCTGACCTTTTTTTCATTTTTCCCTCTGCATAACCGAGATCAACCAGACCACCATGTCAGCTTTGTCGGAAGTTAAGCGCCCGGCCATTGAAAGATCCCGGATTGGAATTGGAGTAGTTCAAGTTTGATAAGTTTTCTGGGGGAGGGAGGACCGACGACCAAACTGACTAAAGGCCTTGACTCCCGGCTACCCTGCATAACATATTAGGACTTTAAACATTTAAAAATATTTTTGCAGTATCTTTTTTTTTTATAAACAGTGATGCAACTAAACGAAATATTCCTTTTTTTTTTTTTTTGTTTGAAAAAAAATAATAAACGACGAAAAATTAGAAGCGAGGAACTTGCCGTGCTTAATCACAAAGCAGTAAACAAGTCGTTATTAAGAACAAGAAAGTAATACAAGTGATAAAGTAATTACTAGTATCAACCAAGAAGTTGAGAATGTAACTTTTTTCAATTAATAACTTTAACAATCATATTTTCAGAGAGGATACGAATCCAGCCCTTCCACTTTCCAAGTAACGTCAAGGAAGGTTTGAAAGTCCAGGCTCTTTGTAGTTTATTAGAAGGCGACGCTCCGGTTCATTTCACTTGGCAGAAAGATGGAGAATCTTTACTTTCCAATGACAATGTCAATATTATGACTCACGGTGATTTTTCAAGACTTGTGATTAATAATGTGGACGTGCAAAGCTCAGGAAACTACACGTGCATCGCGAAGAATAATCGAGGACAAGACATGTATTCTGCTCACCTGGCTGTCAGAGGTAAGTTATCATTATTTTATTATAAACATTAATTATTATAATAGGAAGTCTGTCTTAATAAATTAGACTTGGTCTATTATACGTTTTCTCAAATTAATGTAATTTATTATGCAATAAGGAATGACTTATTTTTTCGCAGGACCCAAAGCAAGTTGTAGTATACTCAGTATTATTTGAATCGTGTGTCTTTACATAGCACAAGAGGAGACGTTTTATTTTCTTCAAAAGTAATAAACATCGTTTATTTGTGCTACACATACTGCAACTTTGAGAATGTGACTGGATAACTTCAAACGGCTTCTGAAAAACGAAGTGTGATAACATACATAAATGGCAAACACAGTTCTAAAGGAGGGAAAATAAAGTTCTCACCTTCATTTGAATTACTCTATTGCTATTTTCTGGGGAAATAATTTTCCCCAGAAAGAAAATAAGTTTTGCTTTAATTTCATCTAATAATATTAGAAAAAAAAATTGTTTTTTCTTCAGAAAATATTTGTTTTATACATCGAAAATCAGATCGGTAACGTGTCCCCAGGGGGCAAAGCTTAGCATGCAAACAGCTTAAGCGCACTTTCTAACTTCCCAAAAAAAAAACGCACTTGCACAAAAAACGATTCTATTTTTACCCCTTAGTTAATGTTTTACTTCATTTTTGTTTTAATCAATTACCGATTTTCTAGGGAATGCGAAATAGGCGTGTCCCTCAGTTCCGCGTCAGAGTGGTAACAATAACTTCCGATCTATATTTAGGCTCCCAAAATCATTTCCTGCACCGATACCACGTGATACTGAGTACCTGGTGTGATGTTTTATCGCATCGTAATTAAAAATTTGCATTTCTGCATCTAAAATTGTAGGTAAGATTTTTTAAAGTAATTTATAAAATGTGTGTCATTTGAGTCATCAGATCGGTAACACGCTCTAAAATGCGCAGTTTTTATTATTTTAAAAATTATTTTATATATAAGTATAGTCCTTTATTACAAGTGAAAAAACCACGTATTTGATTTTGGTTTAGTGCGATCGACTCGGAAATAAAAAAAAAACTTTGTCAGTTTGTCAGATCGGTAACAGTCAGAGCGGTAACATTGAAAAACAGCGAATATGTTACAGAACTAATTCACACGTTTCAGAATTATAAAAAGCAAAAATCATAGGTTTTGGCCATATATATTGAATATTTTTGTTCTTAAAAAATGAAAAGCAATGAGTTTTAGTACAATTGCTTCATTTGTTGTTTGTATGACCTAACAATAGAAGTTAGTAAAATAAGAAAAATTGACACTGCTGAAATTAAGTTAATTCATTATTATTATTGTATTTATTTTATTTTTTGGTGCTTCAATTTCTCATAACTTCGCTAAATAACTAGATAATAACTAGCATGCTAAATTTAAATTTCTGATCAAGAAATTAAATTTCCTGCAACTTATTAAAGAAAAGCAAGCAGCAGAGTTGTGTGTTGAAAAGGTTGAAGTTGTGTGTTGTTTCAAAACAAAACAAATGTTTTATTAGCTTGGATTTGGTAATCTCATAATTTATTTTATCTAAAAACCTTATCGCTCATTTTTATTTCCAAGAAATGCTTTTTTATAACAAAATTTGATTTTTTAGCCTAATATATATATTTTAATATAACTATCTTAATTCTATGTTAAAAATGCAAGGAAATGATATCATATTTAGAGATTTTAACGAAGACTGAAAGCATAAACTCAAATATGTAGCTCATATTAACATCAGATCTGTAACATTCATCAGATCTGTAACGGCTTAAAAGTGAGTAATCTAAGGAGGGGGTAAATAACTTCCTTGACCTCCCCCCTTTTATTTTCTTGCATTTAGACCCAATTTAGACTTAAAATCCAATATTAGTTTTTTTCTGCAATTTTTTTTTTTTTTTTCAGAAAACTCCAACTTCAAATTGGCACTTTTCTAAATATTGGCTCATGAGCTAATATTTAGAAAAGTGCCAATTTGAGTCCCAAGTGAATTTTCACCAGTATTTCAATAACTAGTTAAAAAAATAATTTTCCCCAGAAAGAAGATAAGTTTCTCTTTCATTTCATCTAATAACATCAGAAAAAAATTTTTTTTTTCATCAGAAAATATTGTGTTTATACATCAAAAATCAGATCGGTAACGTGTCCCAAGTAGCAAAGCTTAGCATGCAAACAGGTCATGCGCACTTTCTAACTTCCCAAAAAAACGCACTTGCACAAAAAACGATTCTATTTTTACCCCTTTGTAAATATTTTACTTCATTTTTGTTTTAATCGATTTCTGATTTTCTAGCTGATGCGAAATAAGCGTGTCCCAAGTTCCGCCGTCAGAGTGGTAACAATAACTTCCGATCTATGTTTAGGCTCCCAAAATCATTTCCTACACCTATACCACGTGATACTGAGTACCTGGTGGAAAGTTTTATCGAATCGTAATTAAAAATTTGCATTTCTGCATCTAAAATTGTAGGTAAGATTTTTTAAAGTGATTTTATAAAATGTGTGTCATTTGAGTCATCAGATCGGTAACACGCTCTAAAATGCGCAGTTTTTATTATTTTAAAAATTATTTTATATATAAGTATAGTCCTTTATTACAAGTGAAAAAACCACGTATTTGATTTTGGTTTAGTGCGATCGACTCGGAAATAAAAAAAAAACTTTGTCAGTTTGTCAGATCGGTAACAGTCAGAGCGGTAACATTGAAAAACAGCAAATATGTTACAGAACTAACTCACACGTTTCAGAATTATAAAAAGCAAAAATCATACTTTAGCCATATATATTGAATATTTTTGTTCTTAAAAAATGAAAAGCAATGAGTTTTAGTACAATTGCTTCATTTGTGGTTCGTATGACTTAACAATAGAAGTTAGTAAAATAAGAAAAATTGACACTGCAGAAATTAAGTTAATTAATTATTATTATTTTAATTAATTTATTTATTTATTTATTTTTGGTGCTTCAATTTCTCATAACTTCGCTAAATAACTAGATAATAACTAGCATGCTAAATTTGAATTTCTGATCAAGAAATTAAATTTCCAGCAGCTAATTAAAGAAAAGCAAGCAGCAGAGTTGTGTGTTGAAAAAGTTGAAGTTGTGTGTTGTTTTAAAACAAAACAAATGTTTTATTAGCTTGGATTTGGTAATCTCATAATTTATTTTATCTAAAAACCTTATCGCTCATTTTTATTTCCAAGAAATGCTTTTTCATAATGAAATTTGATTTTTTTAGCTTAATATATATATTTTAATATAATTATCTTAATTCTATGTTAAAAATGCAAGGAAATGATATCATATTTAGAGATGTTAACGAAGACTGAAAGCATAAACTCAAATATGTAACTCATATTAACATCAGATCTGTAACATTCATCAGATCTGTAACGGCTTAAAAGTGAGTAATCTAAGGAGGGGGTAAATAACTTCCTTGACCTCCCCCCTTTTATTTTCTTGCATTTAGACCCAATTTAGACTTAAAATCCAATATTAGTTTTTTTCTGCAAAAAAATTTTTTTTTTCAGAAAACTCCAACTTCAAATTGGCACTTTTCTAAATATTGGCTCATAATTATTTTAATTATGCTACGTTTACTTTAATAAAAGTTACAGTTAGCTGAATAAATTAACTCATGCAGCTTGCAGAGAAATTGAATGATCAAGTCAATTTTTGATGTGAAACAGTATCACAGCAAAGCAAAAATTGAATGCGTTACCATGCACCAACAATGCAAAAATTGGTGGTAAATATTCATCGCTTTTATCATAATGATTTCATGATAAGAGATCACTTATAATTATTAGGATTTTTTTCCATATTTCCTCCCTACCTTTTCTAAATTACACTCACACGAAAAATACATATATATATATATATATATATATATATATATATATATATTTTTTTTTTTTTTTTTTTGAAAAACCATTACAACCCCAATTATTCATATCAATTGTCATCATATATTATTTTCACATTCTGGCAGTGAGTCACAAGCGCAATTGCAATTTGTCCCTGACTTAATCTCCAACGTGACGCAATCTTTTTCCCCAGTAACTCAAGAGCCAAAACTGCAGTCGTGCACATTTATTGATAGCACTCATCGATGAAACGGGGGACGGGGATAAAAGCCTACATGGCCACACCCACACCGGGAGTGGTGGTCAGGGAAAATAAGTGGTCAAGAAAGGTAGGAGTCACGCTACCGTTGCTGACTCAATATTCCCTGATGTCATCCTCCAAATGCCGAGACACTCTGGCGCCGAAGAAAAGGGGAGGAATTTTTGTTGATGTCTGTGTCACCAAAGCTGACTGATGGCAGGGATGCCGTTTGTTTGACGTGCATGGACTTAAGTGTCTTTAAAAGTTTCAATTAGTGGAGTGGTTATAGCGCGTGAGCCAGCAATCAGATCATTGTTTTTTAAACGACAGTAGATTGAAGCGTTTTGAGGGAAAACGGCCTCTCCCCAATTCTGGGTTTTTGAGAAAGCTTAAATACGTCAATTTTACGTTGACTCACTTTCAGTTATATTTTTTGGTTTAACTCAGGCCCGTCATTTAGGGGGGCAGGGGGGGGGTCAATTGCCCCCCCCCCCCGGGTTTCAGAAATCAATGTATTTGCATATAAGTGGGCGTAGTTTTTGCTGTTTTCCGATGGAATTGCATTGCGTTTGCACTCTTTGTCCCCCCCCCCCGGAAAAACTTGAAATGACGTCCCTGGTATAACTCTTCGTAAGACATTAAATTAATTTTTTTTTAGCCTTCGAAAATTTCTCTGTATTAAAGTTTAATTTTCATCTGTTATGTATTTTTTATGTGCCTGAAGATTAATCAAAAGAATAAGATGAAATAAACATTTATCTTTATCTATTGCATTGGGTAGCGTTTAATAATGGATAATATTAAATTATTTTTTCTGAAACAAGGTCATACGATATTATTTAATTAATTATGGCAAAAAAATGATAAAATAGCATTTTTTTGTTATTTATATTAATATCATTCTTTTAAATAATGAAGAACATTTCACTAATTGCCTCTGCAAACAAGATCATACGATAATATTTAATTAATTATCATAAAAATAATAGCATGGATCTTTATTTAATTTCGTATTTTGCTTTCACTCATTAGTACTTTTAATTGATTAAATATTTTAAATATTTTTACCTAAAATAATGTAATCTAAGCATATAACTATACTTGATATATGTTTATTCAATAATGCTCCACGATACCGGTTATTTTAATTTAATTTATTTTGTCTATTTATCTTTCCCTCTCTCTCTCTCTCTCTCTCAATTTTAGCATAGACAATATTTAAAATGACCGTTTAGTTACACTTCAGTAACATACATTGCAGTGGTTTTAAATAATCTGTTCTTAGTGTTTAATGATTTCTGGGCAAAAGTGTATAGTGAATTCTTTTCGATTAATCCGTCTTTCGAGCTCTAATCACGGTGTTTACCTCCACCAGGTCCTCCAAAGTGGCTCCGGGAGCCGACGGACACATCCACTTCCGTGGGGGAGTCTGTGACCCTGACCTGCGCGACCTTTGGATACCCTACGCCGGACGTTGTCTGGAGGAAGGCAAATGGTAAGCAAGCAAATTGTCCCCTTTCCTACCATTTTTGAAGGGGAAGGAGAAACAGCGCTCCATGACTTTCATCAGAACTGCAACCGAGCTACACTTCGGCTTTCTTATTTCAATTTACAAAACTAGTCACGGTTTTTTGAAATATCGTACAAAATATAAAACATATGTTACTAAACAGTGTTTTAAAATACATTCGTATCTCTCCTTTCACAGACAAACAAAAAGATTTGAAGTAGATCACGAAGCACTGTTAATAAAATCTATACAGATCCATCGTACATCCCTACAAATTGCTAACGTATTCAGATAGATTGCGAGTTGCAACACTTTGTTAACATATTCAGGTAGATCTCGCCACATTGCTAACATTTACAAGTAAATTGAGACACATTGTTAGCCTAAACAGGTAGATTGGGACACATTGTTAGCTTATATAGGTAGCTTGCGACACTTTTCAATAAGTAGATTAAGCAGCATCATTAATATATAGCTAGCCTCTTTCTAGACTTTACGCGGAGCTACATTCAACTCTTCAGCTTTCTAAGGCTTAGGTCCAAAACAAAAGGTACCGTAAAATGGGGTTAATCGGAACACTTTTCAGCTTTTATTGTAAAAAAAGCAGTTAAAAGATTTTTTTTTTAATTTGATTTTTTGGGTAAAAACTTCGGTCTTGCTTTACTTTTGATATTCCAAGCAAAGACAAAAGATTTTGAGCAATTATTATTAAAATATATAGCAAATTATGGGTGTTCCGAATCACCCCGCTGATAGGGGTCAATCGGAACACTTGTTAAAATTTTTATTTTTTTTCAATTTAATCTGTAATAGGTCTCACAAACATGAGTAATATTGATGGGGGAGAATAAGAACAGATAATTACTGTCAAATAAATGTATAATTTCAATACCAGTAAACGTTTATAATTTGTGAAAATTCAAAATAATTTTGAACTTATGAAAAATGAAAAGTAATTTTAAGAAAAGCTTTTGAATTGAAATGCAAAGCTTTAACATGAATGGAAGTCACTCATGTCGTCCTCAAATATGTACTTGTCCTTAAAACTAGCAATTGTGACTTGGCTTAAGTTTTTTCATAACATCTCCTGGGATGAGCTCTGCCTTTTCTTTAGTTTTTTGAAATTTCTGGATTTCGGGGATTGTCCTGAAAGATTTTTTCGCTTATTCATCACTGTCTGTGTGCTGGACGTTTACTACATAAAGTCTATGTGACTTTCTCCTTTTTATTTTAAGTAAAAAAAAGTCTCCTGGAGAAAAAATCTTTTGAAATCTGTAACTTTTGTCATTCTAAGATCTAGTTGCTCACGAGAAGGGATAAACAGTAATAAATCCTTGTCCCTGTCTTGATTAGAAGAATTGGGGTTAGAATCTTGATTTTTCAAACAATTTCCTTCAAATAAGTTTGAATTGGAACAACAGAACTAAGTGTTCCGATTGACCCCGCAAATTTTTTTCCCATGGCATTTTTCAGAATTCTTCACTTTTATGACACAATTTATAAAAAATGTAAGTTCTAATGTGGTATTCTGTTGTTCAGATACATGTATAATTGAAACATACCACTCATAGTTTTTAAATATAAGAAGGTTTGTTCTTGCATATGAAGTTTTGCAGTCTATGAAAATGTGATGTTTTCTAGCATTCAACGTGCAGCCCTCTTTAGAAGCCAGTAGCGTTGCCAGATTGACAAAAGTATTTTTTTCCTACTTCCTATGATCTTACCTTTCTAAAAATAAATTCATGGCGAAAAATACCCAATAGTATATTTATGAAGAATTTCTTTGTACGGTTGGGAAGTTTTGTTCCGATTGACCCCGCTGTTCCTATACACCCCATTTTAAGGTACTTTTATGAAGACTCTTAAAATAAGAGTATTTCTAGAAATTTTAAAAACATCCTACATTGCTTTTGTATTTACTTATTTATTTTCAGTTTTTGTGAAATGTGTATAAGCAATGCATTGACTTCACAAAAATGTACCATTCATTTTCATTAAAAAAATGTTCAAACTTCTATTGTAATCTCTTTGTATTTCATGTATTCTTTAGCAAGTTCACTCGAGTGTTTTTATATTGTGTGTAAATATGTTTATTGACTAAAAAATATTGCTTATATTCTTATTAATGATTCCTCAGAAACAATTTATGTTCTGCAAAAAATCCGTTTAAAACTATTGAACAAAATATTCTACGTAGAAACAATGCCTGCCTGTACGGACATGCCTCTGCACAACGCAACGTTTTTTTTTGTTTTTTTTTTCGAGAGAATAAAATTCAAAGTTTTCCACGCACAAGTTTGAACTTTCTGTCATTTTTTTTTTTTTTTTTTCATTTTTGTGATGTTGGGAGGATGTTTTCAAAATAATGATCTTTACATACGAATAATTGTCCTCAAATATGCAGATTATTTTTCCAACCTCCCTGTCATCGTTTTGTTATTTGCATGTGTTATTTTAATTATTTGAGATGTTTTTTAGTACATATATTTTAATTTTGTCTTCCATTGCATGGCTAATTGCGCAATCAACTGTTTCGCTAAATGCGAATCATGATTTCATTTCTACGTGCTACTGGGACCTAATCTGCCTTCGGAATTAATTCGAAAAAAAATAAAACAGAGTCCAACAAAAAATTTTTAAATGTGTGAGGACTTATTTATACAAAAGTATCCTGAATACGATTATTTTTCCGATACTCTACTGTCGGCGAATATTTGATTATCATGTAATGTATAAGCCAAAAATTAACTTTAGATCTTCTAAAAAATGCATCCATATTTACTATTGGTACTGCAGGTATTTCTATATAGATTATGTACAAAAACTCTTTGTATACTCAATAAGTAAGTTTAAACTGGCAGTGAAGTAAAACATCAAAAAACAAAATAGTATTATTGGGCTGCTTAAATGTTGCTACCTGAGGAAAGACTTTGCATATTTTTGTCAATTAGAGTACAGCTGACCAACAAACATATTTTATATTAATCAGCAATAACTAGGCCGACAAACTGCTCCAAGTACGTTCAAAGTTGAATATTTGCATTAGGTAATTATTCATATATATTTTATAATTTATTTATATTCGAACTTAAAATTTGTTTGCAAAAAGTAACAGTATACACAGTGCAAATATTTCTTCTGAACTTAAAATTCCTATTAACCTGCAAGATACATATTAATTTTTTTTTCATCTATTACAGACACTTTCCCCGACCACTGGACGCAGTTGACTAGCAGCCAGCATCTTAGAGTTGAAAGTAATGGATCTTTAACCATCCTTAGTGTCCAGAATGAAGACTCGGGATCATACCAATGTCAAGTCAGCAACGGTATTGGTGAGGGCCTCCAAAAAACTGTCTCGCTCAGTATTAAAGGTAAAAAAGTTGGATTAACATTTAGAAGATGGGCACATAATCCTCGTTGATTTGTCAAAAAGTAGTAGGTTCTACAAAACAGCTGTTGATAATTTATTTGAATACATCAGCAACTTACGTTACTCTTTCGAATCAAGTTTCTGCATCAATGTTGCTTCAGAATTGTATCAATTAACTCTAAAATTGGTCACTAAGAGGTTTCACTTCTTTATTTCTGTTTTTATTTATTGTCTTAGAGTTAATCGTCAATTCAAGCCACATAAACGTTATGGTTTACACTACAAGTTTAAAAATATTTCATGTCATGATTTTTCATTAATACATGTTAGCAACATAAAATATTCTACTTTCATAGCAAACCTCCATGCGTGATTTTTACTCTTTGAAAACTTATCACTCAGTTAATCCGTAAGAAATGGTAATTGTTTTTTAATTTGAAAAGAAATACACAATCAAAAACAAAGAACATCGATACAATACAATTGTAATCTGGGTTTTGTCAGCAATATAATCATTCTCTTGCTAACGGTCATTATCCTTGTACGAAAAACATTTGACCGTAATATAACGAAGATCATAAAAGATGACTGTTTGTTCATAACTTACTTTTTTAGTTGGAAATGACATCTGTACGCAAATGAGACACATCTGCATTTGTCCATGGCTCCATTGCATATCCATTACATGATTTTTCCTGCAGCAAGAAGTTGTTTTTTAAAAATGTCTTTCTTCGTCTTCTTTATTTTACTCTTAAAAATAATTAAATAAAATTATGTTCCTTTCATGAACGATGTGAGAACTTACGCGCTCACTTTATAACCCATTCATTTTTTTCCTATCGTTATCTTTTTTTATTATTCGTAATGACAGACTGGTAGCACCAGTGCGTAGAAAGTAAGTCGCTCGCTATCAACTTTCCTTAACCCTAGTGACCTTTACCATGTGTAAATAATTTCCATCGCAATTGTAGACGACTCTTTCTTTTTTTTTTTTTCTTTCGCTGCATCTTGGTCGTTCTTTTTTTCTTTTTCCCCCTTCATCGCGTGTTGTTTCTTGATAAACGTTGGAATGGCTATTTGCGAAGCATGATCTTGCATCTGTTGATATTTCTAAAAATTCATTTAGAGCAAGGACTTGACATGTGAAAGCAAGGTCATCAGGATATGTTTGCAATATCATTTTACGATTTCTGGATAAATGTATGCGTTAAGACTTGGAATTCATTTAATCTTGGTATCCAGAACAAAAATAACCATTGACTGCACATTTTTTATATATCTTAAGCAGGGGCGTCCCGATGGAGGTCACAGGAGGTCACTCACGGAGGCCCACTGTAGTTGGGACAGTGTGAAATCCCCCAAAAATTCCTTTTTCGACAAATTTTGACAAACGATTTTTTTAAATGATGAATAATATTTCTGACCAGATGTAGGTGTGGGAGCAGGCTCATAATTTATCATTGCTAAAATTCCTTATTTCATTCAGCAAATTGAAAAATGCCCTCCCTCCCTCTCTGTAGAAAATTTTAGCTCGGTGTGCCCCTGATTACAAGCATGATATCAAATATAAATTGATCAGTATCGCTGAAACCATCGAATGACAAATTTAGTGAGTTTTTATAAGAGTCACTCATACATTTTTTAACAGGAGTCTTGACTGGTCAAAGATGAAATAGATTTTAATTTTTATTTTTAAACAATACACGAGGGCAGTTTTCTACGCAATAAACGTCTACTTAAAATGCCGCATGCCATTTGAATTGCATTATAAATGCATCCAAATTTTTTTCGAAAAGCAAAGTTTTTTTTTTTTTTTTTTGCATTTATATTAGCGGCAAAATATGTTTTGAAAATTTTGTTTTGACTTCGAAAAATAAGAAACTTCTGCTTAGAAAATGTAAGAATTTTCGGAAACAAAGTTTCAAAACGAATCACAATAGGATTTTTTTATCTTTTAAACTTCAAAGAGCGGGAAAGAAATGCCAGCTTATTTTAACAAAAATATAATTTGTTAAGCTCTGTAAAATCTGTTCTTATGCATTAAGTTCAACATTAATATCTCAGTCGAAGCCCTGCCGCATGCATTTTCTCACAAAGGGAACTTCATGTTTGCGTAGGGAAATTTGGGGAAAATAATGAACCGAATTTTCTCATATCGCTTGATATAAAAAACACGAAGATCGGAACTCAGATTTATTTGAACATGAGTTAAAATTCACAGCAGGTTCCAAATATAACTACAAACATGATATATTTAGCTATGAATCGCTCGGAACTTGAACGGTGTGTTTAGATTATATTAACACACCAATACATTAATATATTGTAGAAGGTGCGTGGTAATTAATTCATTAAAACCGTACGACCATTTCAACTGAACACAGTTAAAATGAAAAAAAAATTAAGATAAGGAAAGCGGGAAAAAAATTTAATAAACAAAATTCAGAAATGCACTTCTAAACTGCGAGAAGGATTTGCTACGTTGCATTAACATTTGTTGATTAATTAATGTCATCATTTCTGTTTTTTTTTTTTTTTTTAATTTAACTATTTACTTTTTATTTTCTTAAAAAGGGAAGGGATTTCTTTCGAATAAAAACACTGAAATATATTTTAATGCGTTTAACTTGGTTAAAAGAAAAAAAAGTTCATTCGAAATTTCACTCATTGAGAAATTTCTTAAAGCTATGGAAGTTTATTTTAATTTCTCGGTTAATGATTACTCAATAGCCAGTATAGATTGTTTGAATAGTTTTGTACAGGTTCTAAGGTTATAAGAGCAAGAATTAAGTTGACTGGAAAAATATTTTTAAAATATTAACGATCTAAACTTGGAAATAGTAACGCCAGTTGTTTCTAAAAGCTAAGTTCGTGAAAACAACTAATTTTGCTTCAAATTATTGATCAATATATTTTGATTTATTTCTTTTGTTCAAAAACATTTAAATGTTCAAACATTTTTAACAATATTTTTATTTATAGCAAACTAAGACAGACAATGTATAGAACTCGATTTGACTCTTCTGTATCATTGAGCTTTACGGTTGTCAAGAATCAGTTTAAAATCAGAACAATTCACAAATGTATGTATTTGCATATACAATATCCCTCAATCCACACTAATGTGACAAATATTCGACATATACAACGTATTTCACCATCGAAATTCGATGATATTTTCGATATAATTTAAAAACCGCTAAATTTTTAACAAATATTTTTTATATTTTGCAAACATATTATTATGCTCTTGTTTTGGTCTAGTATATAATTTTTGTCACCATTACTGTAAAAACATAAGCATGAATGTTTTATGATAAACTCTTACAAACTTTTTTACTTCTTCAGTGTAAATGTTTTTAATTACTCCATAAAACATCCCACTAACACATTATAAATGAACACATCGAATATAGCTGTATTACTCAGGATTGTGAAATACATATATGATATACCTTTTAATATGCAACTGAGATCTTTTATGTTTGTTTAAAAAACGTTATTTTGTGTTTGTATGTATGATTTGGCCTCTAACTAATATACCCTATTCACTATTTTACTATTTTATTTATGCACAAGTTCTACACTATTACTACGTTAACACTATTGCAAAAGAGTACTTCGATAAGAGATTACTATGACGTCCCAAAAATATCATTATTTGGAAAAATATTCAGGCCATTTGACAAATTTAGAGACAATATTGCAACATTGAGACTTTTTTGTTAAAATAATTTTATGTCATTTTATTTTTAATGATGCCAGATGTTCATCTCATTGATGTTATGTTTTTATGACTTGTGTACAAACTCATATTTTACTGTTCTGTAAAATTGGAATTTCATTTGGGAAATTAAGACTGTTACCTCTCCCAAAGATTTTAATTCGGAGCACTTCCGATTTCCAATCACAAGAATGAACGTTGTACTGAGTGGTACTTTTTTTTTTTTTTTTTTGTGTGTGTTTTCAAAAACAATATTTTTCTTTTCTATTTGAACAACATAATTATGCATCACTAAACACTGAAACGGAAAACTATCCTTGCACCTTAACGTATGTGCAGAAAGCGACGAAGCTGTAAAAACCAGCTTCGCGGGCTTGCGCGGACAAAAAAAAGGGGAATTCAATTTCCCTCGTAGGGATATTCTCGAACCCGAGGACCGGCGCGCGGTGCAATCTCCCGGTATTCTCCAAACGTCATGTAGCTGCCAGCCGTGCTGCCGATGCTCCTTCGCACCCATTCTCAAATACCTTCGAATTCTCTCTTTCTGTGTTCCATGGAAAAACAGGTGATGTCAAAGGCGAGCGGACACAGCTCGTGTTCTTTTTTATTACCTCTTCCCTGCTGCCTCGCGAGTGTGGAATAAAAATAAATGCGGAGATATCGTCTGCCGGATATTAATTGTGATTCTCAACTCTTCGGTGTCAGTGATGTGGTTATTTACATAGTGACTCCCATAGGATATATCCTGAGCAACATTGTATCATGTTGCTGTGCCAATTCGTGTGGATATTGCTCTGTGTATTGATGGAATATGGATTCGTCGACGCTGGTGGTAAGTGATTTCATTATATCTATTATTTTTTCAAATTGTGTGCGAAATATTGATTTTTTACTCTACTGCTGCAAAATTCTCTCAAAATTTTGATGCAAATATTTATTGTACGTATGCACAAAATAGTAATAAAAAGTATAAAATTAACAAGCATTTTAAATTTCCTCTTATATATGCTTAAAAAATTAGGATAATAGACACCAATATAAAATAACATTATATTTAGTAAACTAAAACCTACATGGCATCATTAAATAGTATCAGTACGTATCAGATGTTAGTTTTCACATTTTTTCGGTATGAAATTAGTGATATCTTCTAATTAGTTGCAATACTTTTTATTTTCCTTAATAAAGAACTATGATGTTATGCATCAAAACGGAGTTTTCTTTTTTTCCCGTACAATCCCCGTTTTTCTCATTATTATAGTTTTTTAAGTAAAATGACTTCATGCTCTCTTTTTTTTTTCTCTCACTTTTCTCCCCCTAACTAAGTTTTGTATAACATAAATTTTCGCTATTTTTATTTCCGTAAATGTAAACTTTAATGTCTGTATCTTTTTTTTAGTGAATAATAATTCAGGTTTTTTTTCTGCTGGTAAAACTCAAAAAACATCAAAATGTAGTGGACAGATAATTTCTTCTACGACCCTATGTCAAAACTCTCAGGGCCTTCCGCGACATAAAGGCCCCGAAAAGAGTTTAAAACTGCATATGGAAAGATATTTACCTAAGACAACTGGGGCGCTAAAATGCATTGCGACGGGAATATAAACGTATAAATCAGCCAGTGTCAACGACTTTTTATTTTCATTTGTATATTTATTCCAGTGCCTTAGTATTATCCTATTTATTTAGAAATTTTATACCATACCAAAATTATTTTGCCTGCTATCTCGTGAATCAAATGCAAACGCGAGGCATGGTGCATTTTAGATATTGTGGGAAAATATAAAAACAGGCTAAAGTAGTGCAGTTGACAAAAATAATCCGAACCTGAAAGTTTAAGCGAAAAATTGGAATTTAGAAGACAAGTTGCGTACTTCAGTTCGTTTTTTTTTTTTTTTTTTTCGTAAGTTTACTTTATTAAAAAATTATAATCTATTGTTTTCATTTTTAATGAACATTTTTTTTTATGTTTTATAGTACTTTTTTTGCTTATTTTAATTAATTTCAATTTTTAATATTTGTATTTTATTTATTTATTTGTAGCTAAGAAAAAAGCTTTTTTAGTTTAGAATGCTGGTTCCTTGTGAAAGAGGCAATATTCTTTTCATCTCGTCACGTCATAGAAATACTATTTCTAAATTATTCGGCGATGTTTGCTCTTTATTGCTCCCTGTAAAAAAATAACGTTATTTTTGACAAGCTTTTTTTCATTTTCATAATTTAAATACTTAAAAAACATAATAACTTTCAATTTCGTAATTTCTGTATTTTGCTAGTATTAGGATTTACGCTTAACTAACGCAGTTGCAAATGCCACGTGAAATCTAGAAACCAATTACTGGTGTTGTACAGAAAAAGAACTGCTTAATGTTACCATCGTGATTTCCACCTATGACTGCTAATCTTTATTCGTTTAAAAAGAAACTGATTTCCTTTTTTCGTACTTTTTTTCCCTTTGATTGATAGGATTGAAAATACACAACCAGGTTATTTATAGAACAAAACAACGCACGCTATCTTTCTGATTTGCTTCCATTTATTGAAAGATTATAAAAGTATTTTAATTTCTGTCAGGTAATAATCTATAATAAATCTATGTTACACTGAAAGATTTGTGTTTCCGAGTATAATTATCTATTTTGTTTGGAAATAGCAAAAATAGAATTTATTGCCTGAATATAAATCAGAGAATAAGTAAAGGTTAGTGTTTCATTTGAATAGAACATAAACGTTTTTTTTTTGCATAATCAGACGCACTTAATTTCAATTTTAGTTCTGAAAAATCCGAATTGCTCTCTTTTAAAAATGAGCTGGAAAAAATTAAAAGTACGGCACCCCGACAAAGTTGTACAATTATGACATTCTATTTAACACAAAAATGAATTTTGTAGAATACGATGATGAAAGAAATTCTAATTATTAAAATAATAACTACTAGTTAAAGCGGTTTACTCCACGTTACTACTGATTGTTCTTGCACTTCTGCACTTCACCCACAAGACGATTTTATTGGTTGTCGGGAAAACTCATAAAATCATTTTTTTTAAAGATTTTTGGAAAAGCACCTGATGTGGCGAATAAATGCTAAAATTCCTTTCTTTATGCCTTGTCCACACAAGGGCGGATCCAGAAATGTTCCTAGGAAGGGGCGATTGTTTTTTTTTACTTGCCCCCCCCCCCTTCTTTTTTGCCACATATCCTGGTCAGCAGATGTTTATTACAAATGTTTCGGTCTTCAATTTCGAAAAAATTCCAGATCATAACCCGTATCCCAATCACTTCTTATAGTTTCATCGAAGACCATCTAAAATTGCCTTTTTGAACTTCAAAGTAGAAAAAATGCTGGAGAAGAGTCCCTCAAGTGAGGGGCGATCGCCCCCATCGCCCCTCCCTTGTATCCGCCCTTGTGTCCACATGGCACGATTGCCAACCACCTTGTCTACTGGTCAGAGAAGTCTAACCCAGATTCGTATGCTCCGTGTTCGTATCTCGGCTCGTTCATAGATGTATTTTCTCTCTCCTGCCGTTGTCCTTTATTTGCGTGAATGTGTTGTTGTGCTGGGATTGGATGCCTTCCCTATAAATAGGTCCTTAAGGCATGTGTATACTGTAGAAGCCGGATTTCACACCAAATGACGGTACAATTGAAAAAATTAAGTAGCGCGCCCCAAATTGCCAGACAACCTGGCATAAGACCACAGCAACAAGCAACAACAACAACAACATGGCACTATTGAGGCGTTAGAATTAGCTCTCGTTATTTAGTGACCTACCAAGCGACTAGCAAAGCTTCCTCATGCTGATGTGTATTGATTTCAGGGCCGCTATTTGGATGTCTGCTACTAAAGCAGTGCAATCGCATCGTGTTAGCATGTGAAATCTCAAATATAATATTTAACAAAATCGTATGTGCAAACCCATCGAGGAGAGAGCGCTGAACTCTCAAAAATTTTACTGTCGTTGCTTCGAAATCGGCGAAGAACGTTATTCCTTTTAAATCAATGATACAAAACGAGAAAGAAGCGTTTCTAAAATATGCACGTCATTAAGAATTTATTTTTAATAACGTTGTTTTTTTTTTTTTTTTTTTCATTTATTTTTCATTTTAAAATATTTTCATTTTTATTTTTAAGTATCTAAAATTGAAAATTTCCATGAAGGGGCCTATTTGTCGTTTATCATTTTTTTTAATACGCATTCCCTCATAAAATGTAGTAGGAACCGTAGTATAAAATATAAGAATAGATAAAATAAGAATGGATGAAATACATAAGACATGCTTGATGGAAGCAATTCTATACTAAACATAGAAATAAAATAGCGTTATCGGCACAATTGAAATTGATTCTATCCTTTTATCGTGAGATTAACGTAATAAAAATTTTCGTTTCCCCTTCAGTTCCTTGATTCAAAATTTCATGAGGAAGTTAATCAGAAATTTCCTTAAGTAACAGGAAGTGTATTTTGAAGTGGAACGTTTGAAATTGAATTGAAAAATTAACGGCTGAGATACAAAAACTTGGTACTATACAAATTTTCCTTATTTTTTCTAAACTAAATCATATATTTTACAAAGGTCAAAAATATCATTCAAACAAAATCTGCAATAAATAAAATAATGTTTCGATCATTTGTTATAGACATGTACGTTTCGGCAATCTTTCACAAATAATATTTTTCTGTTTTCATTTAATGGTATTGGTTTATACAATTACCGAAGAAATAAAAGTAGAACATATGCTTCCACAAATCTAAGTTCTTGAGCATTTGAAACGGAATTGTTTCCCTACGTCAGCAATTTTTGAAAAAATATTGGTAGTAGGAAAAGCAGTTCTGGAACGTTTTACAAAAAAAATAAATTAGTTCTCTAGACTGCTTTTTTTCCCTCTAAGAATATTTTGATTGCTGCTTTTAAATTTCCTATTTTCTGTCAATTCAGGAATGCATCGCCACAAGGAAACCTGAAAAAATAGGGAAAATACACGGTATTCAAAAATCAGCGGAAAACAAGTAAAACAAGATAATTTTGAAAATTCCCTTAAAAACACAGAAAGAACATGGAATTTTACTTTTTTTGTTAAATTGAATTTGAAAAAACAATGCCCAAGTATATAAACTACCAAAAAAAAGTAAATTAAATAAATAATCCTTAAATAACATAAAAAACGCGGTAATTTTAATTTAAAAAGATATTTTTGCGTTTAAGTAAATATCAAAATGCCTATTTAAAAACATGTTTTGTTTGACATGTATCTTAAGTTTTATTCTAATTAAATTTAAAGAGCATGATATTAGTCATCAATATTTATTTGTCTGCTGAACTTGTGTATTTTTTATCTTTTGGACCCAAGTAATGAGTGGTTGAAATAAATGTATATATATATTTATTTTTTAACAGAAGAAGTTAAATATAAATGTTCAGTCACTGAGCTATAAATTTCAGTTAAAATGAATTCTCCTTTACCTTTCCTTGTTTCTTTTTTTTTTTCTTTTAAACTTATGAATGTGTTTTTCCCCTCTGATGAAACTGTCAGGTTATTAATGTTTTTACACAAATGCCAGTGTTCGCTCATTTGTAATATTGCATATTCATGCATAAAAACACAGGGAATTCCCCCTAGAATTTAGTGGCAACCCTGTATTTAAGTACCGTTTTGATGTGGAAAAAAATAATAAAAACATGATGATCCATCCATTAAATGTAAAAACATAATATTAAAAAAAATTAATAAGATGCATGATTACCCCCCCCCCCCCTCTTACTGACAAAAGTTTTTTATTCCTGAATTTATAATATTTAACAACTGATATGGAAGCGAAATGCTAGAAATTTCATTAAAAAGAATAACCATTAAAAGCTCTTGTCAAACTAATTTTGCTCAATCTATATGATAGGCCAAATATCCCGTTAAGAGCAAGAATCTGAGAAACTGTCACGCCTAGCATTATGAAGTGATTCATGACCTCTCAGATTTTCTCCCAAAAATTACCAAATGTTTATTATCTTATTAAAAGACCAAATCCAGAATGTTTTGCTCTAAAGTTGAGTTGTTTTGTTTTTATGGACCCCTAAAGTTGAAGATGCGGCATCAAAAATTAAGCGGATTTTCAAGACATGGAAATTGCTGTGAGCCAAAACTCTTACCAGGAACTGTTAAACTGCAATTTTCTTTTTATACATGGAATATAGAAGGTTGAAACTTTACAAAATGAATGTTAAATTTGTGGTAAGTTGCTGCCGTAAAGTCAGTCAAGGCCCTCAAAACAGGGCATTTTTGACGGTTTTTAGCGTTTTTGAGGTCCAAAAACAGCTTGTACATTTCAGTTGGCACGGTAAAAATAGTGTCGTTTGAAAGACCAGTGTAAGCACTTTAAAATAATGTATAAATAACCGAGGAAAATTCAACGTGCTTTTAGTTGCGTAAGGCCGAAATATGAAAAATGTCATATTTTACCGATATTCAAACGGTCATAACTTCCTCTGCCAACAATATATTGAAATATTTTTTCCGCCAATGTCATACTCTATTCTTTGTCTTAACTTAACAGTTGAGTCCTTTGAGGCGAAATGTGAAAAATTTTTTTACAAAAAATTTATTTTTTTCTGTGCTTTTTTTGTAAAAAAAATTTTTACATTTCGCCTCAAAGGACTCAACTGTTCTGTTAAGACAAAGAATAGAGCATGACATTGGCAAAAAAAATATTTCAATATGTTGTTGGCAGAGGAAGTTATGACCGTTTGAATATCAGTAAAATATGACATTTTTCATATTTCGGCCTTACGCAACTAAAAGCACGTTGAACTTTCCTCGGTTATTTATACATTATTTTAAAGTGCTTACACTGGTCTTTCAAACGACACTATTTTTACCGTGCCAACTGAAATGTACAAGCTGTTTTTGGACCTCAAAAACGCTAAAAAACGTCAAAAATGCCCTGTTTTGAGGGCCTTCACTGACCTTACGGCAGCAACTTACCACAAATTTAACATTCATTTTGTAAAGTTTCAACCTTCTATATTCCATGTATAAAAAGAAAATTGGAGTTAAACAGTTCCTGGTAAGAGTTTTGGCTCACAGCAATTTCCATGTCTTGAAACTCCTCTTAATTTTTGATGCCGCACCTTCAACTTTAGGGGTCCATAAAAACTAAACAACTCAACTTTAGAGCAAAACATTCTGGATTTGGTCTTTCAATAAGATAATAAACATTTGGTAATTTTTTGGAAAAAATCTGAGAGGTCATGAATCACGGGCGTGACACTCTCTCAGATTCTTGCTCTTAATTCTTTCGTTACAAATAATATGAGTGACAGCTTACTTAGTTGTTGTACATGTTTTTAAAAGCATTTGTTTCAAAACCTTGCAGATCAATTTCCTTTCTAAATTTATCTTTCTCAAACATATAAACAAGATTTCACTTTTATCGAGCTTAATCCTATAATTGCTTCCTATCGTTACGTGTTAAAAGATAACACTACTTATCACTTCATTGTTTGCGTATTTAGTGATCAGAATCAAATTGTTTCTCTGATTAAATGTCACCAAAGATAAGCCCAATTTACTTCCTTGACTTCAATGTATCCTAAAAGTGAGATTACTTTTTGTTTCGTGTATACAGGATGATGTATTTAGAATTAGTGGCGTAGCGATAAATGTGTCATGTAGGAGGGGAGGGGTCTTTCGCTTATTACTCCTACACAATCAAGTTTATAATCACACAAATGCATGTATTATTAATGGGAGCAATATAGATTCGCCTATCCCTTTTCTTTTTACGACTAAGATTGAATACTTTTAGCTCTCGCTTATACGAACAAAAAATTAGAAAATTGAAAGCAATACAACCCTTGTGTCATATGTGTCATACATAGCATTATTAAACCCTAAATATGATGAGCCTCTTTCCTTCTTGAAAAATCCTAGTTACGCCGTTTTTAACGGTAACTGACACGGCCCGTTACTAATCTGCCTTTTTTCGCTAAAAGGTTTTCCCGTTTTATGATGAAGAATTAATTTTAATAAATGTGAGGATTAAACGGACGATGTAAAGAAATCTGTCCAACGTGAAGGCAAATAACACCACAGTTGAAAGCAGTATTTAAATGATTCTGCCATTTATAGCAAGTAATACCTGAGAATAAGCTAATAAAATATATAAGTGCAAATCTTTCATTTATTTAAAAGTTAAATTATTAAAATTAAGATTTATGATTAAGTTGTGAATAAAAATGCAGAGTATTTTACAGTTTAGTTTTGCTTTGCTAAGCTCAAGTTTATCTCCATCGGTTTTCACATCTAGTCTATTAATCTGAAATTTCGTCTGATCTAAAAATCTATCCAAAAGAAGAGAAGTGTAGGATTTGAACTTTTTCGTTAGTTCCCTAACTTCCCTATTTATATGTTTTGCATTTATATGTATCGATCACTTAATTTATTAAATATTGGAGATCCCAGGAAATTAAACTCAAAGAACTTCACAAAATAACAACAAAACAGTTATTCAGATCAGAAAACAAATTAATAATTATACTTTTTGGATAAGAGAAAATATCTTAAGCAATCCCTTTTCTCCAAAAATTGACTTTCTGGTTTCTCAAGGACTTCTTACTGATGAACAGATAAAATCTTCATCTTTCAATTATAAATGCTGACATTTTGCACGCTAAGATATTTTTTAGAGGAAAATTCAAAGCTAATATCATTGAGCATCACAATTTTACTGTAATATATATATATATATATATTTTTTTTTTTTTTTTCAAATTTCTAGATGATTGATCTTTGCGTTAGCACCTTTGTACGTACGGTGTATTTTTCTACACATCAGTATATTTATCCGTAGTTATCAATTTCTTTTCATTATAAAAACTAAAGGTGATTAGCAAACCTGACACTAAGCGAGGAATTTTAACTAATGTTATAGAATTTGTAAAGCACGTCTAGAACTGAAATTTCGTCCCTGCGCTTTCAAAAGATTCCAAAGCCTCTGGGCACTTCTATAGATTATTTCTTACCACCTGCTACCACATTCACCGAATACAAGATGCAAGTTCCAACATGATCTTTCCTGAACATCCATGCCCAGCGCGACTATCATTCAAAAAGCCCCAGCCTCTGACAAGCACGTGCCACAACATGTAAACAACTTCACAGACAAAAGCCCATTCAAAACCCGAGGGTTGGCTACAGGTGGGTCATCGAGGCTTTGAAATGCACCAGCTTGACAATGCTTTTCTACATGCTGCACGCAATCAGGGATTGTCAGGCTCTGAGAACGGTGGTCTATCTGAGCACAGCTTTGAGGAAAGCGTTAGTTAAAACATTACTGTAGGCACAATTTTTTTTTAACAAAAAAGATTCATTGTGTACTTTTATTTATGATTGTTGATTCATACGGAATTTTCCCCCGCAAGTGTTATTTATTTTCATTTAGTCATAGTTCTTGTACAAAGTACAGAACTGTAATAACGAAAATAATTTCTCTCGAATTTTGACCTGAATTCCTATTTTGATTCTACTCACCGCCAAATTTATGTTGACAACATTTTCCCGGTACTTTTGTACATGCATATGTGCCTACTAACGTATGGATAACCGAACTAGCCATTTTGACCACCCCGAGTTAATAATTACGAGTTTTGTGTGATGTCTGAATGTGAGTACTAACATCTCTTGCATATAACGCAAAAACGGCAAGCCGCAGAAAGTTAAATTTTCCTAATTAGGGCAATATACTGTGCGAGAATGAATATCGTTATATGAAAATAGTATTCCTTAGATTTCGCATAGGCACTTCACTTCAAAAAGTTAAAAGTTTCGTCATTTACGACACGATAGCGCCTCACAAGCTCTACAACAAGGCCGAACAATATACATTACAGCTAACATATCTATAGCACAATGCGCATACTCCACTGCATCTCCAGGGAATCCGAGTACATAATACACTCGCGAGATGCACATCTTCTATCTACACAATCTAATTGAGTCTCAAGTAGGTCTACACACATCGAATGATTAACACTGAGAAAGCACAACAGCCTACACACACATGTACCTCTTGCATTGACGCGTCTTGAGGAGATAGAGACACAGACCACCACAGACCACACACTCATCTAGCGCGACTGTGCTGACGACCGAAGCGGGGAGCCTATGCATATGTGTGATGATCGTCTAGGCTCTTCCAGACATGGCATTCAAATACACTTTTAGTGGAGATGCCTCTTGGCCGGATACACTAGACATCCACATAATGAGAGTACTGCGAATTGCCTTGCTCTCCACTACACAGATACAAATAGACTGATATGTATAGCTCATATATGCTTACATTAACTATTTAATTACAAAGACACTCACATCTCACACGCGCACAACATCTCAACACCACAACTGACTCGTATAGACACGCCGGTACACATTGTAGAGGACCTACAACTTAACGACATAGCTGGTGAAACGAGCGCTGCTAACGTGCATGCTTACGTGCACACAACATTTGGTTACTAACTCTATGGAACGCGCTGAAATAAGTAAGGGTTTTATCAGGCTGGAACATCTCATGCGATAGAAAGATCTCGTGGGAGAGGTGGGTGGTCGTTTGAGTTGGTAGAATTGAAATGAGAGTAACAGTTCGCTATGAGAGCATGCGGTACTATCATCTCTCTCAAGGTCTACTCTACATCTGAGCTGTTCACAGTGTGTACGCATGTTTGTATCGGAGCGACAAAATGTCAGTAGTGCTGAGTGTGTTGGCATAACATATGGGAGACTGAGGTCACTATTTGCGCTCACTACGTTGATGATGTGGCGCGGAGAGGTCGTTATTACTCCTTTATCGCTTACGCGTAATCCTTAGTTGGACCAGATTTGCACAGATGGCGGTAATCTTTGCACTTTGTCTGCAGTGAGTTATGTGGAGTCATTTTTCTATCTATTTATGAGACTGGGACACTTCTGTAAGACATACTGGATATGATGAAGTCGTGGGGACACACACACACACACAACACACACACACACACACAGTGCGGGGGGGCAAGAGGTTTCTTGGTGAGGGCGCAGGAAATTGGATATTGATGTGCGAGGCTTTACGCCTTAGTTGGCGCGGTCTCGACTATCATTGTTTTATGAGGTTGATGGTAATAGGGTCGATGAGAGGCTGGGCGCGCAGTCTAGTCTGTAGAGAGGCTCATGAACATGATGATTCGTGTAGGAGAGGTGACGATGGGTGGCGGTGTGACTTGATAAGGGGACGAATTGTGTGTGACGTGCGAGTGTGTGTGAGGGTTTGAGTCATGTTTGGATTAGCTCGGGGGGTATATGGAGATAATTGATAAATGGAATGTTGTACGAGGCAATATTGATAAGAGGTGAGGCAATGAGCAAGTGTACAAGAGACATGGAATAAGGAACGGAGATACAGTCTCTATAACTTGATAGTACGATATTCACAGTGGGGGCAACAGAGAATGATAAGTGATGAGTCTCATGCAGTTAGGGTGTTTGATGACGCACGAGGGGCAATCATGTTGACATGGTAAGGTATACCAGACGGTGAGAGTGTAGTTACGACCTTGATCAAGGATACAGTAGTTTGGAGAGAGGGAGTGGGAGTTGTGGATGTTGGGATAGTGTGAGAGGGTAGTGAGCGTGTAGAGAGACATATTATTGATGTGTTAGTAGAGTGTTATGGATTAAGTGTGACTGTGCAGTGCAAGGGGATGGGTGGACACACACACACACAGACAAGACATTATATATCTCTAGTCTGACGAGTCTCTGTAGAGTAGGTGGGTGATGGGGTGTTGAGTTGATTGTTGGGATTGTGAGGGGTGATTAAAGAAGAGGGTGGGGGAGGGTCTGTGGGGTTACACGGGCAGTGATAGGATGAGGAGGATGAAGGATGTTGGGGGGATTGGGATATTAGGTATATATATCTATCTAGGGGAGGGGGGGGTTGGTAGTGGATTAAATATTTTAGTGTTGTTGTATTTATAGGATATTTTTATGTGAGAGAGTGATGAGTGTGCGAGTGTGTATATCTCTGGATTGATGGGTAGATTGTTGTAGTGGTTATTGGATGGGGTATGGGGAGAGTGTGAGGGTGGAGTGTGTGGGTGTTGGGTATTGAGGGTGTTGAGGGAGAGGGATTATTGGTAGAGGAAGTGTGGTGTGGGGGGGTTGGGGTTGATATGACGAGTTGTATGGGAGTGGAGGGGGTGTGGGGGGGATTTGGATAGTGGGTTGAGGTATGGGTATGAGTGGATGAATTTTTGTGTGGGTGGGGGGGGGATAGTGATAGTGGGTGGGAGGAGTGGGAGTGTGTGGTTGGTTGGGTTAGGGTGGTTGGTGGGAGTTTATTGTTATTATGGGTTGTTATGTAATTATTGTGGGTTTGTGGGTGGGTGGGGTATGGGGTGGGTGAAGGGAGAGGGTGGGGTGAGGTTGGTTTGGTTGTGGGATGGTAGGGAGGGGGGTTGTTGGGGGGGGAGTTGTGTTGATGAGTATTGGTTTTGATTAGTGGGGGGGGAGTTTTTTGGGTGGGTGTTTGTGGTTGTCTCGGTAGATCTCTCTCTCAGGCTGGTCTATCTTTCTAATGGTGTTATTATTTTTTTTTTTTGAAGTGTTATTGTGTGTGTGGAGGGTGTTGTTTAAGTTATAGGGGTAAGGGAGATTAGTATGTGTCTCTAGAGTGGTGGTGGAGTGGTGGGTGGAATGGGGTGATGTGAGGGGTGAGAAATGTGGGGGAGGGAGGGAAGTGTGAGTAAGGTGGATGGATGTGGGTGTATGGGGGTGTTGATGGGTGAGTTGGTAGTTGTGAGGGTGGGTGGAGCAGAGAGGTTGGAATTTAGAGGGATATGTTTATTGGTGAGTTGGATTGAATAGTGGGGGGTAGTGGAAAGAGGGGTGATTAGGGGTGTGGGTGGATTTATGATGAGTTGTTTTAGGGTGTATGTTTTTGGGTGGAGTTTGTAGATGGAAGTGGGGGTTCATGGAGTCATTCTCTGATAAGGTAGGTTTCTCAGGTTATGTGTTGGTGTTGGTGTGGGGTGTATGGATTGGGTTGGGTATATGGGGAGAGGTTTTTTGGGGGGGGCAATGTACGCGCTAGAGAGAGAGTGTTAGAGAGTAGTGTTTGAGTGAGTGTGGTTTGTAGTGTGGGTTTGTGTTGGTGTGTTTGTTTGTTTGTGGTTATTAATGGCTATGATTATGTGGGAGTGGGTGTGTATTGTCTCTCTTTTTAGTGTTTGTTAGTGGTGAAGGTGTGTTTGCAGAATAGGGGTAGGGAAAGAGTAAGGAAGGGTGTATTATATGGGTTGTGTGTGGAGAGCGCGGGTATTGTGTTATTAGGGTGTGGGTGTTAGATGTTATGTGTAGAAGAAGGATGTTAGATGGAGTGCGAGAGGGGTGTGGGGGTAGTGGGTGTGAGGGTTATGGTGTGGAATTGAGGGGGGGAGGTGTTGAGGATAAGGGGGGTGAGGTGCGTGTGGTGATGGAGGACTGTTATGTGAGGATGATGTAGTAAGTTTATTTGTTTATGATAGGTTGTTTGTGTGGGGGGTTTAGTAGGAGAGGAGTGGGAAGGGTATATGGTTCTTGTTTGTGTGGGAGTGGGGGGGGGTAGTGGTATATCTGATTTGGGAGTGGGGTTTGGGTGGGGGAAATTGTGTGAAGTGAGCGAGACTTGTCCTAGAGGGTGCGAGCGCGCGCGGGGCGGGGGGGTGCGGCGCTAGCGCGAGCGATGTGACACACCATGTGACGAGCGCACACACACACACACTGGTTCCGTTCAATAGTTCAATCAAACTGGGATGAAGGAACGATTGTTCATTAGTACGCATGGCTAAAAATTACATAGTAATACTCTAGAACCGAATCTTATCTGTTATTAGCATACGCTGAAGAATTTTTCAACGAACATTTTTTTTAAGGTATTTGAAACTTTCTTTTACTGATAGTGAGAAAACTGTGAAACTGAAGTATGGAAAATTTGAATTTGCTGAAACATAAAAAAATAAATAAAAAAATAACTAATAACATCAAGATTTGAAATTTGTCAGCAATTAAAAAGCCTTTATCTTATAACAGTTATTAACTCTAAAATGTGGGGACAATCCTGCAGTTAAATAATCCTAGTTGAACTGAAGTTTATAAGGTATTAATGAATATGTGACTGAAAGTCTCTAATAGTTACAATAAAATATTGTACCTTTTTTGGAAGGTAAAATATGAAGTGTTCAGCTTATACTTTGGAATAACATTAGCGTTACTAGAGTTTTTTAAAAATATTTTGATCGTTGCTGTAATAAAACTGGTAACATTTAAATGTTGTTTTGGTATAGTTTTTGCACATTTTACTCGCTATTTAATAATAAAAGCAATAAAGATGCTTTTTTAACTGATAGAGAAAAACACGCTATACATTAAAAATACCATTCCTTTAGAAAAACTCAGATTTGAAGCACTTTTAAAAGAAAGGAAGAAAAAAGCAAGGATATCTGAATCTCATATTCTGATATTTCATCGTAACGTAATATCAAATTTGTAATTTGGAGTTAAAACAAATAGCATTTGTCAATGTGGAATACAAGATCAATATGACCATGAAATGTATCCTGAGCAATTATGATTTTAATTTAGCTGCGTAACTGCTTAATAGTATTCCCTTAATTTATTCGCTAAAACACGTGTTATTAAACGTAGCTATTAAACACAGCTATAAACCTTATTTAGCGAAACAATCATTGTAAATAGTTCTTAGATTAATAAAGAGCAAAAATGCGCTTACCTTTTTCCCAAGAAAAATGAGTCAATGGATATCCGGCTACAGGACAGACGAAAACTGCTGTTTGACCTACCAATGCTGTTTTATTCTGTGGTGGTCTACCAATAGGCGAAGACACTACATTTACACGTGCTTGATGAAATGTCCTACCGAAATCACTGTCTGCATAGCATGCGTAATCCTTTCCATCACTGACTTCAACTGCACTGATGTTGAGAAAGCTATGCACAACGCTTCCATCTTGGGTGACGAAGTCTCCAAGTCTTAAACGAGCTGAAGACGGGATGCTTTCCCCATCAGCGGTCCATGTTATTTTAGGCAGCGGATGTCCCTTTGCGATGCACCTCAGAGAAATCGGGTGTCCAGGATTCACTGTTTGATCTTCAAAGCGAGATATGATGACAGGGGGATCAGCTGAAAGGGAAAATGAATATTAAGCAATTTGAAATGCAGGAAAACTTGCTAAAGTTACAAAACGTGAGCCAGTACATATACATTCATATAGGATGATTCTTTATCATTTAGATTAATTTTGCATAGCTTTATATTTTAAGTAATTATTAAACAGAAAATGAAAAGAGCAGTCCATTGCTGCACATTGCATACAAGGACATGGTATCAGTTTTCTACTTTTCTTTTACAAAGAAGAGTTTGCTATGCGGAACATCGCTGATTGCAGAATTCAATAATTCTGAACGTATGTTTTGAAAAATACTTTTGAATGCTGATTTTAAATTGTTGGACTTTATCTTTGTACTCTGTGTGGCGACCTGTAAGATTATGCCAATATTGAACAAAGTGAAACGAACTGAGGAGAGTGACAGCGTGACGGTTAAGGAGACGAGAGAGGATGTTGTTCCGTCGCTAATCGAAATACACGTGCTGTTTTCTTCATGTTGAACTTTTAATATTTTCAAATATTGTTTTAACACGCTTGATTTTACAAATTTGATGATTTTACAGATTTGAAAAAAATCCTTTGTTTACATTACCTACCTGAGAAGAAGGAGAATCTTTTGTGTCTACCTTAATAAAAGTGACGTTAAGGAAATACTTTCAAACCTTAGATGAGAAAAACGGATCATATAAAAACTAATGAATTAAAATAATTAAAGTATATGCATATTTCATTTTCAATGTTCAGATATTAATGAACTATGAAAACAAGAAGAATTGTAGACGTACTAATTCAGTTAATTTTTCTTAAAAATACAAAGAGAAACGAAAAGTAAACTGCGAATTTTTGAAACTTACACGTGTCACATTTTAACTAAAACAACTGCTTTCCCTTTAAAAACATTTTTCCATCGAAATTTCAGTTCTGCAGACGTTTCCAAAATTAAAAATTATAATCCAATCTTAACATTCACCTCACGAAGAAACAAAATACCAGCTGCGGCCATAAATAAAAATCGCATCAACAATTTTCAAAAAGAACGGATACCGAATTTGTTCCACTCTGTCTATCTAAAAGATAATACGGATCGAAATAAATTAAATACTACCCTCACAAAAGGAACATTCGATTTATGTCGATCGGTCGAATTCTATCCCCTGGAGATTATGTGGTCCAGGACAAAAGGTAGGGCTGTCAAAAGAAAATACCGTGTCCAGATCAACATATCTGAACGGTATTAAAGCAAATCCCAGGAAGGGATTTCACTAATTAAAGGAAATGTATTGGAGAATTTATTTCTATTTCGTTTGTTTATCTGGGATCATATTGATCAGCTGTAAAAAGATAAATAAAGGTTGTAGCTATAGAGTTAAAGAAATGCCATGCTTCTTGTTATGACTGCTTTAGTTTTAAAGAACATTATATGTATATAAGCAGTCAGATACTTAAGACATGACTGAGGTAAAACTAATTTCTATTCAGTCCGATTATGCCATTCAGTAACGAGTTGAACCGCACCATTGCTGCGGACTCTCGCTCGTATGCTAAATTCACTTTAGCTACCAGTTTGCTGGCGATCACGCCTTCAATGAGATGACATCTCTCTCCGGCGAGGTTATTGTCTATTCCATGATCATAAAAAGGACGAAACTGCAGTCTCTTGGCGGTATAACCAGGCTGTCGATATATTGTAAATGTATATGCTTAGCTCATTCGAAATTTTCCATAGATCGAAGATTATTGCTTAAAATTTTCTAGAGTTAGCTATGTAATCAAATGAGCATTAATGTTTGTAAACTTCTATATATTTATTTGTGTGCATATCCATAGAAAACTGTAAAAGGAAAAAAATTAATAAAGCTTATACTTTGTTAATGTAAAAATAGCGCACAGGCTTCTAGAGCTGTACTACGTTTAGGAACTGATTTACTTGTAAAGAAATAAAGCAGTCAACTATTTTAATAAGGTAAATAACGTTCCTTACCGGTACTATATTTATTTCAATCGGTTCGTTTTTTAGGCTTCGATACGAGCCAGATAAGTAATTGAGTTGCAAGGGGACGAAAATTGTATTGGTGTTTCATCTGGTTTAATTCAGAAATGTTTTACTACAGAAGATTTTGAAAGCGATCTACGCCACTGTTGTGATGAATTTGTCTTGTATATATGTATGTCTTCTTTTAACTACTGGCAAACCAACTTACAAAAGCAACTCGTTTCTTGAAATGAAGAGACATCGCAAAAAAAGAAAAAAAAAGTTTATTATTATCTGTTCAGCACAACCTTCCAGATTAAATATTATAATCAAAGATAATTTTTAATGTTGAATGTTAAATCATAAAAGGAAATCTTTGTGATTTTAGGCATAATGTTTCTCACAGATAATTTTTTTCTGGTGAAATTATTTGTTACTTTGGAACTGATTCAAATGTGAGGAAAGCTATTAATCCTTTTACTAAGATAAATACATTTTCTTACTAGAGACATAGCTACATTGATCTATAGATTTCTTGGTGTTTCGTTTGCATTAAATTCATTAATCATTTTTTTATGTTACAGAACATAATTATTTCAATAATTAATTCTTAACTATAGAAAAGATTAACTATTTATCTTGTTTTTTATTATATTCTTTTTCACTGTTCATTATTTATATAAATTTATCCACCTATCTAAAGATTTATCTCTTATTATACGATATGCAATTCTTCACACTTGAGCTTTACTGCTTGCGTGGTTTCTTGAACCCACCAACACATTTATGCACTTATTAAATTCACTTCTTTTACCTAGACAAAACTTGAAATGAAAACACTACAACTGACAGCGTCAAGCGCAGAAAAATGGAGTTTGGAAGGAAGAAAAAGTTATTTCCGGCTATTCATTTCCCATTTGGCATGAAATTTTGAACATAGGTGAAAATTTTCTGATTTTTTAGTTTAAAGAATGGAAAAGAATTCCTTCCACCTATTCCTGAAGTTCCACAATTTCCCGCGCTTTTTTACCTTTTTCATCCCTCAAAGCTGCTGTCAAAAACAGCCGTCGCAAAAATTTCTCTTCGGGATCAATTTTTTTCGACATTTTTTTATTCCCTCTCCTAGTTACTGTCATTTTTTATTTTACCTTTCTATAGCTTTGTGCGTTCTAGACCGAACGGTAAAGGTTTTATTTTTTCCATATCCTATTGCTTTTTCTATTACTATTCTCCGTAACCGTAGCGTGGTTTTGCGATTGAGTTGTCATCGGAATAGTATGACGTTATTGCTCGCGTACATTTCTGAAACAGTTTTATTATTTTAATTAGTTTTCCTTTCCCTTTGAAGTTTTTGCTCTGGTTTCATGTTTGTTGGATTCTACGATAGTGCATAAACCATTACGTACCATAGCACAATAGTCAAGTTACAAAAATTACGTTTTCAACGTGAATTTTTTGAAATAAAAATTATTTTGGAAATAGCATGTAACGAATGCATAATGTCAAGAAAAATAATAGCTGGATTTTAAAAGCTCATATTATCAAAACTATTATTACATACATTGAAATAATTGAAACACGAAGTTAAGGAATATACAGTCGAATCTGCTTAATGTAATAGCAATTTTTTCCCGGAAAAATATTCTAATAAACGGGATATTCCATTATCCGGGATCAAACTAATACATTAAAACGGTTTTGGTACATCTTTTTGTATGTAATCCAGTCTGCTCTGTACGTCCTGTAATATAACTGCTAATATTTCGTAATACTGCCGAAATAGGGGAAGACCGCCTATATTGGACCACTGCTTAAATTGGACCTCGGGCCTAAAATCTAGTACAGAGATCTATGATACACTTTAACGGTAGAAATATAAAGTTTTAGGAATAAAATCAATGTGTATGAAGTTTCACCAGTCTGCGAACTGCGTAGCGTGAGTTACGGCATGATTTATGTTGAAAACGTGTAAAATCTTATTTTGCGGACTTGTACTTAGTAAGATAGTACTAAAACTTGTAAGCTGAGATAAACTGCTGTTATAGCATTATAATCTGTGTTTAATAAGGATTACATCTATGTATTTACATGCGCGATTGTGATATTTTTTGACAGAGAAATAAGCTGAAGAATAAAAAATGGCATGTTTTCCTTTATTGGACCGAAAAAATTTTCCTATATTGGACCAGTGGTCCAATTTAAGAATATGATTTTAAGCAAGACTTTTTGTTAAGTTTAACATAAAGTAAGTGACTCATCTGATTTAATAGCGTAGTTTAGATTATTTTAAGCATACTTTAACACCTATTCACGATATTCATTTTTTATCAAGCACATTTTCGAGTAGCAGCTAATTTTAAAAATGTATGTTTTTTTTCTCTTTTTCCATTAGACTGCAGTTTCAGGTTGTTAAACATAGCTATTAGTTTAAGTAAAATTTATGCTGGTTTACCGAAAAAGAAAATATGAAATTCTTCGATTTGTTCAAAAAGATTTTTAAAAGAAACAATTGAAGGGTCAGGGGGAAAACCACGGTAGTCCACTTTTTGTTGAATTTAAACTGATGGTATACCACCTGTTAGAAAAATAAGTGTAATTTCGTTTAGTATATGCAATATTCGTGAAAAAACACTGTAGTCCATGTATTATTGTCATTTTAGAACAAGTATACTGGGGAAGTTTTTGAGTTCGTAAAGTTTAAATTTCGTTTTTCTCAAAATCAATCAAATGTGACTACCGTGGTTTTTCCCCCTGACCCTTCAATTTATATGCTACTAAAATGTTCAATGTAGATGAAGCCGGTCTTTTCACAAACTAAAAGCCTCAAAATATATTGACGTAGAAAGGTAAACACCAGTTTGGAGCAGTTAGTATACATAGATGAGAGAACATCCAATGAGATCCATTTCCCAATATCGAACAGGACTCTTATGAATAAACCGCAGTCAAGGCCAGGGCAAATGCTGTAAGTAGATTCTAAAGAACAGGAGTTTGACCTGTTAATTGACATATGTTTAATGACATTGAATTGGCTGCATCAGAGTTAGCAGTAAGTTGTCTAGATAAAACTACTCAAAGTGAAGAGGCTACATAATCGGTGTAAGTTGTACTATTGTACACTATGCACAAGAATTAGCTATGATTTAAATTATTACAAGCTCTGCAGAATCAGCGGATAGTTCTCATTAAACAAATACATAGCTCTCAATAGTGTAAGTTGTACTATTGTACACTATGTACAAGAATTAGCCACGACTTAAATTAGTACAAGCTCTTCAGAATCAGCGGATAGTTCTCATCAAAGCATGATTGTCAACTCCAACTATGGTTTTGTAAAGCCCCGGCTTACATATCACCTTACCTAAAAAATAGAAAGAACAAAAAGGAAGGCTATCTCAGCAATCATTCTAACGCCGTATGAAAGAAGCATAGAACAGAAAAAGTCACAAGAAGAAGCAAGAAACAGCACAAAACAGTTATTGCAATATTCGCCATAGAAATAAAGTGCAAAACATGATTAAGTGTATGAAATGCCATCGGTGAGTTTATCAACACTGCCTAAGTGAGACCGAAGCAAAAGAAATTCTATTGCAAATCCTGGAAAAAAGCTATATAGTTCAAATATAAATTATTCTATGATTTCCTTGCACGGTCCAATTTAGGAAGCGCATGGTTCAATATAGGCGCATATATTCCTAAATTGGACTTTTGCAACTTTTTGTAAGGTAATTTTTTAAAAAATAATTTCCATATTTTTAGAAAATATAAGCTCCTAGGGCGGTTCCTGATTAAATTTAGCTCACGATGCCCTATTTTGTATTTTTGTTTTGCTTCACATTGAGCGACACAGGCCTCCTGTTCTTAGGGGGTCCAATATAGGCGGTCTTCCCCTACGCTTGTCAGTGGTGTATAATGCTACACAAATGACCTCTTGAAGTTTTTGTCGTGTTTTTAGTATTAATGGGTAATAATTAGTGTCTTTGATGTTAGGGCCTGATTAACATCTAAAGTTGGGAAATATCAGTCTCATTTTATTGTTTCCCAACAGAAAATACATCATTTACTTATGTTTTATTTGGCTTTGATTAATTTTTTAGCTTTTTTTGTACTCTATGAGAGAGTGAATTGGAAAAAGTATATTTCACTGATACAAAAATTTATATTTCAATGCAGAAAAGTTGTTTGGTAAGATTGAAAATTATTTTTTTGACTACATTTGAGAATCTCTTTCCAAAATGCAAATTTGGGAAAGAAATATTTTTTTCAGCAAAAGTACTCTCGAGAAAAATGGAGGGAAAAAAATCTCATTTACATGAAGGTCTTCCATCCTGTTTTGTTCTTCCCTGAAGAAAAAGATTCGCTTTTTTCTATTATTTTCTTTCTAAAAAACTGGAGGATAGCGGTTTTTCTTGATTGCAACTTGCAAATTAAGTTAAGCTTCGATTTTACCAGAGGAATTCCTCAGCGCTCAACTCTATTTCGGTTTCAAGAGAGAAATGAAGCTTGTTTACTTTGAGAATTCGTTTCAAGTAAGCTGAATTTTAATGAAAGATGCAAATGATACGAAACAATGTTTTTTCCTCCCAGTGTTTGACTGGTCAATTATAGCTGCTGCATGTGATCCAGAATTGCTACATATTGATGATTTAAACGGAGTATGTGCAGCTGCTGCTGTCTGCAATAGTTTTGAATTGCTTTCATGGGCAGTTTCATTTTTTCTTGTATTTGGAATTTTGAAGCGAGTGCATATAGAAAGGGACCTTCACTTGAAAGAAGGATATGCAGGCATGTCAGAAAAAAATGCGATTCAAAGAATTTAAAAGGACACGGGTTCAAGTATAGAGATGTTTGACGAAATTCATAGATCCAATTTTGTTTTACTTTTTTCCATTTATACTTCTTTTGAGTTCTATTCTTGTTTAAAGTTTTGAATTGGTGTATTAAAAACATTTGTTTCTTTTATGTTTTTTAGAATGTGCATTTGACTAGATGTAGGTATTGATTTTTTTTTCTTTCAAATGGGGCTGCAGTAAAGTCACAACCTTTTGCAGACCTAGTCCGATCCCCCAATTAAGCATCCATTCTTTCACGTAGCACCAGAGTCGGCGGAATGCCATTGCACGAGAATTTTGACGCTCAGTTGCCGCCAGATGGAGGCAACTGGGCTTGTTTTGATGCGAAAGCGCACTAGGATTTAATTTTGCCTAGGGATATTTAAAGCGAAACGAACACCCCAAGTGATCTTTTACATGCTGCATAATCATTCGATATGGACGCCGAGGATTTTCCGCATCTCGAAAATCCGCCGACTGTCCAACTCCAGGATCGAACCCGTGTTATCGGCGTGGAAAGCCGACGTTCTACCACCACGCCACCAAGCCGGCATTTATTGAATATAGACAATAGCATAATTTAAGGAAAAACACCCCTCAAATATTCAGGAAAAATAGCTTAGTAGGGCAATTCCATGCAAGTGTGGAAAAGCGTTGAAAAAATTAAACTCGAGTAATGTGACTGTTCTGCATATTTTTTGGTTTAAAAATGTTAGAAGTTTCTTATTCATAACAATTTTTTGTTAGGGATGTAGTTTTTTAATTTCGGCAATACTTTGAAGTTGGTATTAGAATATTTTATTTTCAGTGAAGCAAATGGTCAAACTTTCAACATTGATAAGTTTCAATTTTTTCCATTAGATAAATGTGACGAAGGAAGATTGTTGTTTATTACACTTTAACTTAATATTGTGAATTGATGAAACAAGTGTTTTCAATTTAATTAAGTGATTTATGTCAATTTCAAAAAGGTACCGTTTTATGTAACGTAAGTTACCATAAACATGTTTTTACAGCAAATAAAGAAAGGGCAATACAATGTTAACTATGTTATATTTTCTATCTTATAGATGTGTGCTAAGCAAATAACAGTACCTTTCTTTTGAATATTGTTTATTTAATTTTTTGTGCTACAATCAAAACGTGTAACGTAAGTTACCCGCATATGCAGATAACGTAAGTTACCTTAGTAGAACTTCAATACTTGTGTTTCGAAATAAAGTAAATTGTAAATAAAACCTATGTGGTTAATAGAAGTAATTTATTCAATAATTCTTTTAATTATACTACTGCATTTACTTAATTTAGATTACTCATATTTCTTAAAATATCTGTTTTTTAATAAGATTACAATACACCTTTATTATAAATTACATGCTTCTTTTTGGCTATTAAGGTATTAATTCTCTTTAAATAATATCACTGCATTCAGAATATTTAGCAGGTAATGTACTATGAATTATTCAAAAATGACTTCTGTTATGATTTAAAGTTATCAAATATGTTTTGGAAAAAAAAATATAAAAATAGTTTATCTCTTTCAATTGAAATATATTTTGTTTTGCATTAAAATGCCACTGAACTCTGCAGAAAAGATGCGCTGTAGAAGGGGTATGAGAAAAGTCATGTGGATATTACAGATTCATAAATAAAAATCACTCTTGATAGCATTGAAATATGTTAGAAAAAGCAAAATGTATCAAAAAATTTTCTGAAGATCCGCACATTTACAATGACCATTTAAGAACCAGAAATGAACAAAATGTAGGGTTTCGTTTAGTTGTATTTTAAGGAACAAGAAGAAAAAACAGAGATAAAAGCTGGTGACTGGTGTGTGGTGAAGTACGAAAATACATTGTATCCTTGAGTTGTGACGATTATTGAAGAAAACGAGTTTACAGTAAAAGTAATGCCTACTGTTGGAACCAATCAGAAATGGCCAGAAACGACAGAGGAAATTTATTATAAGAGAAAACATAATTCGAAAATAGAATTACCTGAACTTGTTACCAGCGGCCAGTATGCATTTAAAAGTCTTATGTTTTGTAATATTTTTGATTGTTCATTGAGTTTGGCATTAAATTTCTGTAAATTTAACTCATAATTGTAAATTTTCAGTATTTTGATCTAAACTAAGCTGTAATTTTCATTCATTAGTTTTTGTAATAAATATATGCTTGTAAGTGAATTTTGTAACGTAAGTTACTGTAACGTAAGTCACCCAGTTAAAAATTCTCATTAAATTCAATTTTTAAAATAAAATTTTAAACTTATGAAAATTAATTCCTAAATATTATCAGAAACTGATAAATTATACTTCAAACAAGAAAACAGCTGTAATAGAGCAGAAATTTGCCTTAGAATCAATTTTCATATTATGCCGTTCCCTTTTTGTGTAACGTAAGTTACTACCTTATTTTTGACTGCTAAATTTTGTAAAATTTAAGTGCATCGAATATTTTTGCATTTTAATTTTACTTTTGACTGGCATTTTCACTGAATGCTTTTGTACTAGGTTTTTAGAACAATATTTGTCTGTACTAAGGAGCTAACTGCATAAGAGTTGGTCAAAATGTAACGTAAGTTACCGTGGAATTGCCCAGTAGATCTATGTAAAATCTTCTATCGCATTGAGTTATACTCAACGCATTTTATATACCGAATAGGAGATTGAGTATAAAAAATTCCACGTTTAAATTCATTTTGTGTTACTTTTAAAGTTGAATTAAAGAAGTTTGTTTACAAAAATATAATTTTTAGTAATGAGTTAAAAGAGTTTTCGACTTATTGTATCCTTACGTTATTATTTTCTATTTTATAGTACAAATCAGGTTGATTTATTTAAATCATAGTGGCTGTTTCTGTGCAACAATAAAACATTTCGCCACTAAATAAATAAAGAAATAATAAACAAAAAAATAAATACATTTGTAAAATCTAACTTAAAAATAAATAAGTAATAGAAAGACTGTATATAATGCAGAATTAAAGATATCGCATTATTTATTTATATTTTCAAAATCTGTTTTCGAATTAAATAAAACAGTTCATTATCATTAGTACAATGAAAATTGCTGATAAATTTTTAATAAAAAATGTAATTTTGAGAAAAAAAGCAATTTTGCTTCTGGTAATCATTTTTTGAAAACCATAAAAAAGGTCTTTTAATGAGCATCTTTTTAAAAATTTCGCAATTGTAAAAGTTAATTTAATTCCAGTTATTTATATATAATTTTTTTTAAATCAAAGGAACATTTTATTTTTCTCTGATAAAGTAGAGATTTTTTAATAGAAAAAAGCGACAAATAAAAACATTGGTTTTCTTAATTAACTTAAACTTAAGCCTCAAATAAAATGAGGACACTTTCAAAAGTTCTGGAAATAAATATTCTGAGCTTTGTTTACACTATGACAGGCTTTACCACTCACAATGCTAATTTTAAGCATAATCCAACGGGCCAAGTTTATCAGCGAACCATCACTCACACCCGCACCAAAAACCAAAAGAGTTTAGAACGTAAGCTGACTTAGACTGCAAGTCAGATGGAATTGTGGCGCATGTGCCACGTTTTTCCTGCTGTTTTACTTGCTAAGTGGAATTTCCGAATTCGGCAAATAGCTGCTCAATCTGACAAAGTACCATTTCGCATTTCCCGGAAGTAAGCATAATTTTTCTACCTAACCCCCCGAAAAGTGCTTCGAACAGAAAGAGTGCTATCTCAAAACTTCTAGAGCAGGTTATATTTATTGCTACTTAAAGCCATCCTACAGAAAATTAATGTTGTGTTCAGTTCAAGCATTTGTTAGATTCCTCATAAAGCATTTAAGTTAATCTCCTCACGCACCAGGAGAGACATCGCGAAATTGCGAGCACACAGCGTTTACAGGCGTTTTAATCCATTTAGAAATTGGAACGAAATTTGTCTTTTGCTGTTTACGATTCTTCTCATGCTCTTTAATTCGAAATGCCCAGAGATTACTCTACATATCGACGAGCAATGTATTATATATATCGGCTCTTGAACATGGTTTCTGGTGTTTACGTGGTCGAAAATGCATTTATTTACGCCACACATCATATTCACAAACTAAAGGCTTCTTTGTTAAACTATTTCAAATGCAAGAAAGGCGTAGAATTGTGAGGCAATAAAATACCAATCTTAATATTAAGTCAGCTGAGATTATAGGCTCTTTTTTAACCCTTGAATATCAACGCAATTTTCACGAGAAGTGTATATTAGTAAGAAGCAGTTAATAACAATAAGCACTGTATTTATGAATGCAGAAAAATCATACGACGATACGTAGATTTTCCCAGAATCTAAATTATCGTCTGCTTTTATAAGCAGACAATAATTTCATAAAACTTACTGGCCACATTGCAATAAATCAAGTGGTCGCTGTTTGTCAGTTAAAAAAAAATAAATAAAAAAAATAAATAAAAGAGAAATGTCGACGCACGGCAAACTTAAATGAACGATTAATCTTGATGACTAAATGAGACAAATAAGTACTTTTGTGATGTCAAATAAGTACTTCTGTTTAAAAAATTAAAAATAAATTGAACAACATTATAAATGAACACATTTGCAAAAATTGTGCAAAAGAAACATGTTTCAGTGTGTTAAGGACTCTCTCTTTCAATGCTTTCGTACAGGGAAGCTTTTGTCAAATGTCTTTTCAGTCATAAGCTTACATTTTTCGCATCGAAAAGGGATTTCCTGTAACCTCAAAGTACACGTCTGCAATTTGTTTTGCAAATGTATGCATTTATAATGATGTTTAATTTACTTTCATTCTCATATTTTCATTTTTATGACTGATAGTTATTTTTATCATATTGGATAACTTAATATAGCGATTTTCTTATGTGCTGCTTCTCTTTAAAATTTCGGAATGTTCACAATTAATTTACAATAATAATTAAAAGAATATGAATGCTCTTTTCACGTATGAAAATGATGAAAATATTTTAATGAATTTGAACTACTAGTTTGATTAATATGTAGGCTATCATTAATAGTAAGTTACCTTACTAAAACTGCTTTTAAAACGTCAACATTCATTAAAATCGGAATTGAAAGCATCCTATTTTCTGCAGAAATCTGAAAAGACGTAATAATTCTATTTGACTTTTTTTCACGATGTTTTATTTAAATTCTCACTGTTAATAAAATGAATTGATTGCATAAAAGAAAAATGCCCAACTTAAACAGTTAATTTCTAATAATATACAAACTAAAGAATTCCTGCATTTTAGCTGATTTGTCGAGATCAATCACTTTGGGATAGCTTTTCATTGCCGTTTCATTAAAAGAGAGCTATCCATCTCAAAGCGGAGTCTCTGTGTCTCGGTTTATTAAATCGAAAATAAAAGAAATTCTTTTCTGTCTTGAACACAAATGCTATCAGATTTTTTCCTTCTAGCCTGTGAAGGAGAGATACAAAGGACTACATGTTGCAGAAATCCTTTCTTAACAAGACGAAACAAACTTGCAAGCATACAAAGAGATTTTTCATCGAAGCAGGAATTGGTTCAAAAAATAAAATTCTTGTTTGCTCTCAAGTTTCGGAGTAAAGTCCTGAGGTATTGTAGGATATAAGGAATATGCAGTGCAATAATCTTTTTTTGGGAGAAGAAAGCAGCAAAAAAAAAAAAAAAAAATGAATACTTGTTAGAGAAATAGTAAAATTTGAGTTTGTTTCTATGCATTTTATTTTGAAATCTGAAATTGTATGTTTCAAATGTTCATTGCGAAACACATTTCAAAAGTCATAATATATTCCTGAACTTTTGCAAAAGAGTATAAAATTTGATGATGAGAATGTAGTATTAGAACTTTCTAAACACCCCTTTCTTATCATACGAAATTTAACGTTCTACCAGCTTGAATTAAAAGTTTGACAGATGTAAGTAGAAAATTTTCCCCGGAACGTAATATGAAAAGTTATTAAAGTAGAGCTGTTTACATTGCATAAATATGAGTTAAACTAAAAAACCGAATCAGTAGCTTGAATGAGTAAAATATTAATGCATTTATAAAACTATATTAACTTAATGAAGTTAGTGTTGAACAAATTACCTATTTTTTTCAATTCAATGACCGTAATTACTAGCATGCATATTCTCCCGTTCATAATTTAATTTAAGATCAATTTTGATTTTTTTTTGCTCAAACATATAAATATTTTGTGCAAAAAAAAAAAAAAAAAAAGAAAGACAGAAGAAAAAATAGAGGTTGAAAACAGTTTTTAAATCCAACATTAGAAATTATTTAACAACTAGCGGTACCCGCACGGCTTTGCCCGTGGTATAAAATTAAAAGTTCATTTGTAAAATAATTGATATAGCAGAAAAATGCTCCATTTTAGTTTTATTCAACTATAATTCCTTCAAAGTGATATAAAGATCTGATATGGACCCCACACTACTTAATTTTACGTGTAAATTTCTTAGTAGATGCCTTAAGTGCTAAAATAGTGCTTGGAGTGAGCAAGATAACAATTCAAACATTTGTATCCCTAGTTTGCTACGAAACAATGCAAAAAAATGTTTTACAATGATTAATCTCCTAAATATCGTCGATTTTAACATCATTCAGTGGATTTTTCGCAAAATATCGCCAACAGCGCCAAATTGAACCTAAATCAAAAAAAAAAAAAATTTTTTTCGCCAATTGGCGTCAAATACTTGACGATCAAAAGCTTGGTGATATATCGCCAAGTGGTCGTGCCAATTCATATCACTTTTGTTAACCAATTCATATCACCTTGCATTGAAAACACTGATTTACCCGAGAAATGGGGTAAAACACCCCCTTGGAACATTCGAATGCAACCCCAAGGGAAATGGACAAAAATAAGCCAAAAGAAAAAATAAGAACAATTTTGTTGAAAACAGGAACCAACAGAAATCTTACCAAAGTTTATAAGAAGAAGAAAGTTTTCTTTCCTAGCTTAAAAAACAAAACAATACATTTTCCGAAATGAAACACTTAAAAAAAACGATGCAATATCGCAATTGATACGATATTTCGTTAATCTGTGCTTTAGGTACCCTTTTCTCGCTAAATGAACGATAGGCGCGGCAAGCGTGGTAACCCTAGCTATTTAGCGTAGTTGACTTTTTGAAAACGCACCAAGCAGGGTCCCAAAGCATCTTCACCGGGAAAAAGACAGGGCTGCCAGAGAATTGGAACAAAAAAATACTACGCCTCCTCTAAAAAAAATATTACAAAATACTACTGTTTCCAAACGTTGCCAAAATCAATGTTGCTGAAATGCGAAATCTATGAAAATGAAAAAAAAAAAAAAAAAAAAATCCGCCAAATCTTTTAATTAAGTCATTAGTGTATTGGAAACAGGGTTGCCAGAAAAATACTACGCTCCTTATTTGGGCCGAAAAAATACTACCGTAGAATCAAAAATACTATGTCTGGCCGTAGCCTACGAAGATTGACGCTGGCAACCCTGGAAAAAGAACGAAACAAAAATAAGTATGAACACGTAACCATAGTAACAACATGAAAAGTTGATTTCCGTTGATAAAATAATTCATTTTATCTCTCTTTTCAAACAAATTTTATTCTAAAGCTCAACCATTTTAGAATCGTTTGGCTTGCTTTACTGAAGGTAAGCCTTGAATTTCGGGATTCTAAAAACAATTGTTACAGCTCTCCTGATGATCGTAGAAACTTCGAAAAAATGTCATTTTGTGCAGAAAACTTCAAGCTTTCGAATGACATAAGACTTGAAAATGTGTGTGAAATATTTCTTCCCTATTTTATCGAATTTCCGCTAAGAATTCGAATAGAAAAAGAACGAAATGGAATTTTCGAAAAATCGCTTCGAGGTGCAAAACTACATGCTACAAACTAATTTTGTGCCAAGTGGCATGAAAATCGACCGAACGGTTTTGGCGCTACACGCGTAACAGACAGAAACAAAGAGAGACAAACTTTCAGCTTTATTATTAGTAGAGATATGTCTTAGTATATTTTTCAGTCAAATTTACACCCAAGCCAACTATTTTAACTTTGGCATATAGCAGCAAGAAACATAAAATAAAAGTGTGTTATATAAAATATGCCTGCAATATAACATTTTGCAATTAAGCAGGATGAAAAAACGTTGTGTTTATGTCATGTTTATTTCAGAGGGCATTAATGCCTTAATCCACTGGAAAAGAAAATTGAAGCAGGAGAAAACTTAAAAACAAACAAATAAATATTTACATAACAATGACTTTTATCCATCATAAATTTCAGTGTTTAAGGATATGTTCTTTCACGCTAAAAACGGTTTTGAATTTTCCAAATTCTTAAGTTAAATCAAACTTTAAATGTGAATTTTTAATATGAATTATCAAATTTAAATTTATCGATATAAATTATTTTGTTTCAATATTCCGTGAAATTTTTGCAAAGACACATTTAAACTTTATTAGTGCTTCAAGTTTTTTAAAGAAAAATATTATTTTACAGTTAATTTCTATTTATGGCAGGGGTGATTGTGTTCCGGTATTTTACCGGATTTCCGGTATTTTCATGATCGATTCAGGTATTTTCATGTTCGAAAATACCGGAAATAAAAATATTTTTAATTATGCTTTTATTTTCCCACCTCCGGATTTTTTTTCTTTTTCGAATTTTCGAGGATTATACCTATAATATTATTAATAATATTCATCACATAGAAAAGTTAAGATGAAAATTCTAATTGTTTTTTTACCTTAGTAAATTATTTTATTTGCATCCGATATGAGAATTAAATTTTTCTCACTTTTGAACTTTTGATGCTTATTACCCTTAGTTGGGAGACAAATAAATGAAATGCAACAAAATGTAACAGATGCGACTTTCATTACATGCTTTCTCACAACAAACAGTAATTCTGTTAGACTTTTGCTTTCTCCTTAAAATATTTTTTTGGAGATAATTACTCATCTCTAGCACAAAAGTAACTTTATTACTCATTTACAATTTAATTAAATGCATGTACAATATTTTGACTAAAAACTATTTGAATGTATGAAATGTGTTAGTTTATGAAAGGAAATTAATTATTATGTATGTATAATTATGAAATTAGGTGTGCTTAAGTAATAGGGGCCTTGGTTTTAAGGCCCCCTTTAACTTTTAAACTTAACCCCTTTAACTTTAAAACTTTAACAGTACGGCCAATGAAAAAAAAAATAATGTGATAATTTTTAACTAAATAAATTTAAAACTGAATGGGGAAAAATCATGGACAGTTTAGAGTCTAAAATGGACACGTAAAAAGAATTCATCAGAAGTGACAGTGAATGGTAAAATACGGGAACTTAACACTTGACAGCATTCTTGCAATTCTATTTCCTTGAGCAAAAAAGCAAAAGGCAAAAAAGGGAATTTCACCGGATTCATTTAAAATTCACGAAAAACGTGGAAACCAGAAGGAACACTTTGTAATTTCTTTTCTAAAAAGAGCTTCAAGACATTTCTTTCCCACAAATTCAGATATTTCTGCATTTATTCCATTATTTTTCTTTCCTGCATTGCCAAATGCCTGTCAAAATGGCAAAGAATTTCGAGTTTTTACTTTAAAATCCTTTTTTCAAAATGCACTTTCTTTTTTGGTTAAAAGTTTTTAGAATTTTGTTGCATGTTGTACAGTATAATTATATGACTTTTGTAACATCTATGGACTATTGCTACATATTAACTAATACGTTGTTTCGAATTAAGTGATTTTTAATGACATTGAACTAAGAACCAATTTTATAATTAAAGTTTAACTGGTTACATTAGACAGATATGTTTTTAATAACAAACGTCTTAACTTTACCCTGTGTCTTTGAAAATTAGTTCTATTTGAAGAACAGCTTAATAATTAAGAGACATACCTTGTCGTTTGGACATAATCACGTTTTTAGCAGTTTGGTTCTAAACTATTTAAGTAGGGGAATGCGGGGCAAAGTGAAATAGTTAAGATTGCTGACCTATTTCAAAATAAATGCATCGGAAATTTGTTCCGCAAATTATTGTACACAAAGACTAAAAAATGTATTTTGCATGATAGCTTGAATTGAGACATTACTTTTCATTTTGGCAGTTATTTGGCACCTTTAAAAAAAGGTAGAAATTTTCCACCTCAAAAAAACAGGGAAAA
>JAXGGA010007578.1:0-61788 GCA_038373865.1 Uloborus plumipes
AAATTCTGGCTGCTGGTCTGAACGCGTGGCGTTACGTGAGGAGACTGTCGCACTGTTATTGTCGTTTCGTTTAATAAACAAATTCGTGAGTTCCAAATAAAAGTCAATATATTTTAGCTGAAATAAAAGTCAATTAAATTGCTAATGAGTAGAAATTGTTGAGTAGAGGTAAAATAAAGTTAGTTTATGTTTTGTGCCATGATTTTTTATTTTAACGCTTTGAAGAATATAGCTTCCATATTCTAAACATCGTTTTCCTCTTTTATATTTTTAAACCAGTATTTTTAAACAACAAATTTAAGGAAGTTCGATTAAGGGTGTAACAATTTTCAAAGAGCAAAATTTTTATAAGAAAAATATTGAAACTAAGAATAGAAATTGCAAGACAGAAATTTATTCAATCAGTATGTATGGAAAGAAATCACTTCTTTAGAAAATGAAATCATTTTGGAAGGATTTTATAAAAGGAAGTTTTAGATATATTTTATTATTGTTTGGGAAAGGTAAAGTTGGTCTGCTTCCCTAACCTCCATGCAACTGTTTGATTTAATCTTTCTGTTTTCAAAATCACTTCCAAATAGGATTTTTATTCTATTTCAGAAGAACAAGAAAGCCGCGAAAAAAATGTCAAAAAAAGCGAAGAAAAGTACAGAAGTTTAATTTTCTCAGAAAAGAACAACACGTGTTTACAACATCCTTCGAGATAATTCAAAAAACGACGATGTCACAGCTAATCTAATTTCAGATTTCTGCAGAATACTGAAATCCATTTAATGTTTTTTTTTCTTGTTCTTCATTTAAGTGTTTTCATTCAGGACACTTCAAGTGTTTGAAAAGACAGAAAAATGCCCTTGCATATTTATTGACATTATTCATAATTGGGAATGGAAATAAAGTCACTTTGTGGTATGGCAACAAATTGCGATGACATACAAAATGGCAACTTTTTAGGGACGTTGCAGATGCTAGTGGTAAACGAAAGCGAAAATGAAGCTAAGAACTAAGGCTTCTTTTAGTAATTTAAATTAAAATAACATAACTAAAATTTCATTAATCGTTTGAAAATTTATTTCCTATTAAAGTTTAAATTCGTAGTTCGGGAGCTTGAGTAAGTCACCGTGCAGTCATTTAAGGAATTACCTTTAACCACAGGCAGTAGTTTATTTTGATTGCAAATAGTATATGTTGTTCATCCATAGTCATTTACGATAACGCAAGCAATGTACCAAGATCCCAATTATGACATTTACCATTATGATACTAACCAGTAAGTTAATTGTATCTTTTTCTTTCTTCTTTAATCTCTTAACGCCTAGTGGCGCATGAGGCCGCTAGCGTGGCTTTCCAACCTGTACGGTTCAGTGCCGCTTCCCTAGCTCGCCCCCAGCTTGGCCAGCTAAAGGCATTTCATTCTCGAATGGCCATCCGGCGCCAGGTAAGTTTTGGCCGGCCTCGCTTCCTTTTGCCATCAGGGGTCCACGTGAGAGCAGTTCATGTTGGGTCTACCAGTTTGAATTTAATCTCAGCTTTAATGAGAGGACGTCTGCCAAGCCGTCATTTCAAGTTTTTAAAGGAGGGGGGGTCTAAGGGTGTAAACACAACACAATGTCATCGAAAAACAACAAAAACCACTCCCACTTGTATGTAAATACATCGATTTCTCAAAGCGAGGAGGGGGGAATAATTCGCGCCCTCCTAGCTCCCCTTTCCTGGGCCCCACTGACCATCCTAAATGACCGCTTTCAGCTCGGTTACTGATTATTTCAGAGTGATAATTCGAACAACGAAGAACCTCCATTCTCTAATTGTTATCGCCGCGCTGTTAGTACATTGCTTGTGGTTCTGTTTTTGCCCTGGTTTATGGCTGTTTAGTTACTGCATTTCACGTTACTTTGAGCTAGGCCGGTAAACTTTGCATCACTTCATTTTTTTTTTTTTTCATATGTAGCAACTTCATTAAAACACCGCAGTAAAATATAAAACATTTATTAAAACCACAAAACTCATAGAACGTACACTGCGATTCAAAAGTTTAGACAAATGGCAAATATATGAATAAAAAGAAAACTATTCAACGAAATAATGCTTTCAAATTTCTACTGCAGGTACACAATATGGTCCCGAATACGTGTCTGGAGTTCTTAAAAATATAACTGGAACCAAATTTTGGACATTGCAAAAGACATTTTTTTTCATTGCTGCAAAAGTATAGACAATAGTCAGATTTTATGCAAATATCCCTTGAAATGTGATTGGTGGAGGAAAGGCGGGACTCTACTATTCGAAGATAAAGTGCAGAGATTGCTGAATAAATAATCAAAATCTCAAAAGCTCTGTAGTTCTCGTGTACAGAAGATGAGAAAGTTTGGAAGTCGAAATTTGAAAATGAACCTACTTTATTAATTTTTTGTCTTTTAAATCGGCTCTAGTATGGTAGTACATTGTTTTTTACTTTGTGGAGAGCAAATTCAGACATGCGTATCGATCAAAAAGGCCAAGAAAAATTATATTTCTTAAGGATGAAGGAATTGAAAAAATGGCTCGAACTGACAATTCGCCCCTTAATCCTACAAAACTTCAACTTGGGTCAAAAACAGCATGTGACAGCATAAGTAGATGAACAACTGAATCGGAATGAATAAAAAAACAAAGAATTGTGCTAGAGCCTTTTCGGACCGAGTGTCCCAAATAAGCCAGATTTTAATGTGAAAAGCAGCATATGTATCATCGTGACTAAAAAATGAATGGTACTTTCTTTGATATAAATTATTAAAATTGGGATGGCCTAGATGGATTATAATTCTTTTCGCGGGACTTGAGAAATATCCAATGATCATATGCTGTGCTGCTTTTAGCATTAAAATCTGGGTTATTTGGGACACTCGGTCCGAAAAGGCTCTAGCACAATTCTTTGTTTTTTTATTCATTCCGATTCAGTTGTTCATCTACTTATGCTGTCACATGCTGTTTTGGACCCAAGTTGAAGTTTTGTAGGATTAAGGGGCGAATTGTCAGTTCGAGCCGTTTTTTCAATTCTTTCATCCTTAAGAAATATAATTTTTCTTAACCTTTTTGATCGATACGCATGTCTGAATTTGCTCTCCACAAAGTAAACAATGTACTACCATATTAGAGCCGATTTAAAAGACAAAAAATTCATAAAGTAGGTTCATTTTCAAATTTCGGCTTCCAAACTTTCTCGTCTTCTTTATACGAGAACTACAGAGCTTTTGAGGTTTTGATTATTTATTCAGCAATCTCTGCACTTCATCTTCGAATAATAGAGTCCCCCCTTTCCTCCACCAATCTTATTTCAAGGGATATTTGCATAAAATCTGACTATTGTCTATACTTTTGCAACAATGAAAAAAAATGTCTTTTGCAATGTCCAAAATTTGGTTCCAGTTATATTTTGAAGAACTCCAGACACGTATTTGGGACCATATTGTGTGCCTGCAGTAGAAATTGGAAAGCATTTCGTTGAATAGTTTTCTTTTTATTCATATATTTGCCATTTGTCTAAACTTTTGAATCGCAGTGTAGTAAACTTTAAAATCAATAGTGAAAAACATAGTAACTAAGGAGCTAGGGCCGCACGCTGTGGATCGGCGATTTACCGATGCAACTCAAGACAAATAAGCGTGAAAAATATCTTCTCCTGTAATAATCCAAACTTGGGATTGCACCTTTTTTCCCCTCGCCAACTGGCGGTAACAGTTTCCCCATTTGGCTGCCTCTCGCAACGCTAGATGAGCCGCTGCACATAGTTACCTTTGACTTAAAAACGAACTAGAATAGTCATAGTCAGTGCTATACTCTCCCGGCTAGGTTATATATTATGCAATCAGTTTTGAGTTGTTATTTTACTAAAAGAAAAATTGGCAATATCCTGCGCAGTACATACTACATAAAGTTACTGTTACTGTCTGCCCGTGAAAACCGCGCCTAGCACTCGCGAACCATTCTACTTAAAAAAAGGGTAATGGGTTGTTGATGGAAACTTTCCGAAGTTTTCAATTTAAAACTTACATTTGCTATCCTTTTGACACATTCGACTGAACTATGTACTTAAAATTAGCATCGTTCTACGTTTGATACGGCTCAAAGTGCTTCTTAATATTCCTCCCATATTGTTATGTTACCTATCAACCCTATTTTGGTAAGATCTGAGAAGACCTGACGCATGTGTAAATACGCGGAAGGTTTTACCTAAGAAAATTAGATAATAGGAAGCTTTTTTTGAAGTTGCTGAAAGCGCTCTTTCTACATTTTAATGTTCTATGTAATATTAAAATTGATAGAAATATAGTGATGTTGCGAGGTGCGGGGGGGGGGTTCAAACTTTTAGAAGTTTCATTAAAGTTCCACTTCTTTCTGGCAATTGCTCGTTTGGAAATGGAGTAAAAATACTAAAGTATGAATAAGGCTGTTTAAAATGAATAACTTGCGGCTCCAATACTCAAAATGTGTGTAATTTTGTCTACAAATCAAATATGTAAGTTTTATTAAAGTATCAAAGATACTTGTTTAAGGTAAATATTTCAAGTATTTCAGTTTTTTAAAGTGAAATAAATTTCGGTAAGCATGATCAATTGAACCGTTTATGTTCGAAACCAGTCAAGCATGTTTGTGTGGTGTGTTTCTAATAACTGGTTAGAAACGCAGTAGGATGGATTTCTAGGCAGTAAAAAGGTTTTTTCGAAAGAGTAGTTAGTTGAGGTAAATATAGTAAAGAAAGGTTACAGAATTATTTTATTAAGAGTGGGAATGAAAACTATTTTTGAGATGGGGATACCGTAACAATCTTCCTTTTCAAAAAATAAGACTCTAGAAACAAACAGGTAGTTTTAACGGAAAATTTTAGTAATTTAAAATATTTTCGTCTTTGACGTTTTTGCTTTTTAATAAAATTTCTTAGGTACTTAATAATTGGATAAAAAATAGAAAAAAAAAGAAAATAGAGAAAAAGGAGGAAAGAAAAATGAGTTTGCTTTTTAAACTATTGAATGTATTTCGAATGAACAGCACATACTCTTGTCGAAAAGGATTTTTACGGTCGAAATGATAACTTTTCCTAAGGAAGAGAATATTTCATTATCAAATGTTTACTTTACTATCAAATGTTTACTATCAAACATTTACTTTATTCATCAAATATTTACCAAGACGTTTAAAATGCAATGATTCTTTTTGAGTTAGGTTCATTTTTAAAAGAGCAAAGAAAGAGTTCCTGGAAGTTCTTGGAAGAAACAAAAAGGGTTTAACCTCCGCTTTGGTTTCATGACACTTTTATTTTATAAAATAGTTTTAAAACTTAATTGCAAAACAATACTTCATCTGTAAAATTAAATGTGTTATCAATTAGAGAGTATTAGGACTATTTAAAACTTGGTTGGGGACCCACTGTTTAAAATAAGTTGGTGTGGAATTCGTTATTTTCGAAGAAAAAGGTAATGATTATCAAAAATAATGCTTGTCGTCGTCTACGAATAATGCCATGCATTGGGAGGGAGGTTGATATAAAACCGAAAGTTTTTAACAGGAGGGAGGTAGGAAGTAACAAGTATTGTGACATGACGCATGTTTTTCTAATAGTGTGTGCGTTTTGCCCCTTGTTGATTTCATTTAAATTTGGATGAATTCGAAGCTATCTTAAATTTGTTTCTTTCTCATGTGTTTGGCTTATTTGATCTGTATAGAAAAAGAAGAATGAAGTAATAGAATCTATAAATATGTTTAAATGTGTTTATGTATTATGGAATAAGTTACCGCCCCTAAGCCAGGGCTAAGGCAGAACTGAAGCAAATACACCCACAGCTCGATCATGACTTCCTGAGACCGCCGTTTAGTCCTTATTTTGGACTCCTCAGTCAAGAATAGACAATAATCGAGCTGGAGGCAAATATCCTCTTATTGTAGCCAAGATTGCCTTCAAACTGGTAGATAAAATGGATTTACCTCACCAGTGACCGTCCGCAAACCATGGTAAGGCTTAACTAAAAATTGAAGGTGAAAGCTGGGTATTATGCAATATTGCATAGTAAAAAGTTTCAATTTTGAAATGCCTTTTGATTTTTTTTCTAAATGAAGGAGTACTGGAGGAGTTTTGAAGGAGCGTATGAACCCTGCTATAAGTAAGAGCCCTGCTCCACATTGACGTAAAGCAGAAAAATAAAGCAGAAACGTAAAATGGATTAAATGGTATTCCTATGAAAAGTACCCGGATTTTCGGTTTCGGCCTTCGGTTTCGGTCGCGTTTTCTGATGATGTGGAGCAGGGCCCTAAAACATAAATTAGTCAATCGAATATGCACGTTCTTTCATGTCATCAGAAGACTTCCTGTTGGCTGTATGGACAAAATCATTTATTTAAGCCCGACTAATTTAGTACAGACACTTAGATTATCACTTACATAACATGAAAATATATAAGGACAAACAGCTGGAGATTACAATAGGCGTTACAAGACCTGAAAGGGGTAACATACACAATATAACAATAATTACATGAAATGTAAATGAAGATGTGCTTCCAATATACATTCGTCTTTGATAAATGACCATTCATTAGCTTCACCTTTAGTTTATAACTTCAAGAATATTTTGAAATATACAGTTGTTCTTTGAAACGAGTACCAGTCAGTTTAATACGCAAAATGGAACAAACAGATATCACGATTAAAAATGTATTCAGAAGAACAGTCGAAACAAGACGCAAGCTCGGAAAGTTAAGAGATATCGTTCCGTTCGTGGATAATAAGCGAGGTCTCCACAGTCGTCGAATTCGGATCGCTCTTCGATTTGACGGACGATCTGAGGACGTTGAGTTCCGTGGGTCCGTCAGTGGAATTCGAATCTTTGACGCTTCGCCGCCAGGGACGGACGGAGTATTCGATGTTGCCGTCCGTCGACTGTCTGGAACGTCCCATGGAGAGCTCAGATGTGGTCGTGACCGACACCGGGTGGACGTCCAGGGAATATCGCAGGCGGATGCGGTACATGGATCGACGCATCAAGTCGATGACCTGGAAGCAGATAAAATGAAAAATTAATTGTACAGTGCCAGCCGCTTATTAAAATCACATTCATTCTGAGGGCATTTGATTTTATAAAGCGGCTGATTTTAAAAACCGGCATACCTACACTTAAAGAAAAAGTTTTTTCAGATCATTTATCTGAAAAATAAATAAATTACTCTATTCCTATGTAGTTTTAAAAGTTTCAAAATACAGTAAACTAAATTATATTTACATTTTCATTTGCAGACAAATCTAAAAATACTGGTGCATAGATAATTGATGAAAGGAAATCGTAAATACCCCCCCCCCTCATTGAAGGGTGCAAATTTGGAGTACATTTCTTCATCTTCAGAGACTCTTCCACTGCTTAGTGCTACATAATTTTGAAATTTATTACATCTGTGGCAATTTTCAATATAATTATAACTGTCGTTTTCAAATGTAAACGAACGCTTTCCAAAAACTTGATTTTATAAAACGGCGATACTGATTTTATTAAAGGATAGTTTTAACATGTTTGATATTGTAAGGATTCGGTTCCTGCAGATTATTAGTAGCGGTTACTGTATTATTAAATCTGCCTAGAAATAAGATAACTCTGCAATGTGTAATAAATACAGAAACAGGGTAACAACAAAAATAAGATATTCATGAAATTCGCTCTTTTCTTTTTATGAGTTGAAAAAAGTTTGGAAATTTGTCTTCGTTTCTTAGCTAATATGCACTTGTCGACTTGAGTAGTTTTAAAAGTATTGTGATGGATTCTTAATTTTCGTCTTAGAGTTTACTAAAACTACTCCATGCGTATATTATAGATCGGATGAACTCCTTAAATCTGTTTTTTGACTCTTTCTGCATATAATTATACCATAAAAAACATTTAACATTTTGAAGTACAAACTTTCAGAAAACAAAATAGACCCATATTTCACAAAAATTATATTGTTCTTAAATTAACAAAACTAGTATACCTTATGATAAAAAAAGAAAAACTGAAATGCTAAACTTGTTTAAGCAGTCAGATACATTTATCTTGATTGAATTTACATGCTGCTTTTCACAACTGTAATTGTTTCACGAAAGGTAAAAAAAAAGCTATTCGCGTGTAAATTTCGCAATATTTTTAGATTTTCTCTTTCTGCCTAAATGCCGATTTCATTTTTAAAAAAATGAACAACTATTGTGCAATAACTATATCAGTCATCAGACTGTGAGAAATATGTGTGTCAGCACTATTAAAAAATAATTAGAAAAAGAAAAAGGATTTTCTTGTATCGTGAAATTAAGTGTAAGAAATATATATTTTGCAGTCCTTCTCGTTCACAGCGCTGTTCTCCTTAATGAATAACACAAAAACACAAGACGAAATCACAAGAAATATTACACTCCCGTTTTTAGCTTTTATTCTCTGGTATAGAATAAAAAAAGGCATTTTCTCTCCGGAACAAAAACAATCTTTTGAAGCTTTGCATCTTTGATTTTTGTGCAAATAAACCTATCTCAAAGAAGAAGAAAAAAATCTGCTATTGATTATTCTCGAAATATATGTGTAGTTCAAAAATAAGCCTTTATTTCTCTGCAGTTTGAATACTGTGATTTTCTTTCTGCATATTTTGAAAAAAGAAAATTCGTTCTTAAACCACGAGCTAGCCAATTAATCCCTAACTAGTGAAGTCGGTAAGTTGCTTTAGGCCCAAAAAATTAAACTTTTGATTCCAACAGTTTGTGAAGGTACTTCTTGAGTTTTTTACTTTGATAAATTATACGCAAAAATCATTTTAACCTTTTTTTTTTTTGGATTTTTTCTAAATATTGTTAAATCTACAATTCTTAAAAATACTCTTAAAAAATGTTCCATACACTACTCACCACTTACGTAACAATAACTCACTTCACCATTGAAATGTTTAATGAACGGAGTTGCATCAATAAACTACGCACATTATTGACTTACACAAACCTTTTATGAGCACGATTGAGTAAATCTAATCAAATAATCTCCTCTTTCCGAAAAAAAAAAAATGTTCTTTGAGAACACTTTCGGTTCACCATGTAATATAATTTAATGTTATTAAAGTAAAATATAACATAACATATAGATCTTGGCTATTGGTTTGGAGGTTGACTATATATTGATATACTCTGTAAAATAGATTAAATATACAGGGTGTCCACTCCGATCGTGGACCAATAGCTAATTTCTAAACCGTTAGAGATACGCATATAGTTAATTTAGGAAAAAATCTCCAAATTATGAAAGGAATTTTGGGTCTATTCAATGTTTTTCAAAAACTCAAATTTTGAAAGAGTTACGAAATTTAAATTTTTATACAGCCCCCCAGTCCTATCAATCATATTTAGTAAAACATTCTTGACACTGTAACATTTAAAACTAAAAAAAAATCACTCCTCTACCACAAAAATTGACCGAGTTATGACGTTTTGAAAAATCAAGATTTTGCATTATTTCATGACGTCATCTAGCGATCGCTTAAGGGACCGTATGCGAAATCTTTCAAAATCTTGATTTTTCAAAACGTCATAACTCGGTCAATTTTTGTCGTAGAAGAGTGATTTTTTTTTAGTTTTACACGTTACAGTGTCAAGAATGTTTTACTAAATATGATTAATAAGACTGGAGGGCTGTATAAAAATTTAAATTTTGTAACTCTTTCAAAATTTGAATTTTTGAAAAATATTGAATCGACCCAAAATTCCTTTCCTAATTTGGAGATTTTTTCCTAAATAAACTCTTTGCTTATCTCTAACGGTTTAGAAATTAGTTATTGGTCCACGATTGGAGTGGACACCCTGTATACATGTGCCTAGTAAAAACAAGAAAAGCATCACAGCATCATGTATAATATTAATTTAAAATATCATGTTCATTTAATATATGACATTAATCATATAAATCATGACATCAATCATATAAAATGATCATTTAACATAAAAATTCATCCTTAATCACATAAATATGATTTTTATATATTGCAGCTATCGTAGCTCGAAAAATAAATATCGGAAATGTCAAAACATCATGTTATTTTCAACATAAATAACGGATATATATCGTGATATATTTCATGATATACAGTATATCGAGTGATACATATTGGCGAGCCCTAACGAATAGTGTAAAAAAATCAACGATAGCAATTGAAAGATTGTATTAAGCTTTTTTTCTTTATACATAAATTGTTTTCCCCTTCAACCCTTTTTTGATACACAAGGCCATAAATCTGACCAAATTTAAAGAACTGTCGCCAAATGTAAAAATCTGGCAAGAAAGCTTAGTTAAAACGTGACTTCGCCGCTTCCATCTACATAAATGACTTACATTTTGACACGGAAACCAGCCCAATTTGTGATTTATTTTTTTTTTTTTTGAATTTGGCAGACTTTTAAGACCTCATATCTTTTACAACGAGGACAAGAGAGCAAATACTTCAAGCGGCCAAAAATATGTTCTGCTATGAGCTTTCAAATGCCACTTGCTCAGATTTTTTTCTCTCTATTACATTATCGCATGGTTTCCTGTTTAGGGTTCTTTTTCTATGAAACTTTGAACGTGTTTCATTTTCTTAAATTTTAAACCACAATACCCCCACATATCAAGATAAAAAGGCAACTGCAAAGGTTGCAACAAATAAACACTATCAGTTAACCAATAAAAGCTTTTTTTTTTTTTTTTAGTTGAGTTTAAACAAAGAAAAATGAATTTATTCTTAACATTGAATTGAATAAAACATTTTAGCGAGCTTAATCAAAGCAAGTATACTTTCACTAAAATTTTAAGAATTTAGGGGGAAAAGGATTCACTTCAAGGACCTCTTGTCAGTTAAAAAAGCTGGGTCGAAAAGCTATCGTAGAAAACAAAATTTAAACAGGACTAAAATTAATTTTAACTGCGCGTCCTTGTTTTCACGAAATCTCTTTAACATTTCTAAACTCTAGTAGTCAATTTCTTCAAATTTGATTCCTATTCAAAAAATCGTACGATTTTTACGATGAAGTTCAGAACTCCCATGAATTATGGTTGATCAGAGTAAAACTTATTTTTTTTTCATCAGTTCATTAAGTTTGATCCAAATAAAGTGACTTCGGTTTTAATTCACTAAGTTCAACGAAAAATAAACTACTTTCGTCTATTCGATCCAAAAATAACATTTGTTGTTTTTAATTAAAAGTTCTACATACAAAACATTAACCAAGGGCTCTGAGTTTTTCACTCTTAATGATTATTTAGTGACTAGGTGTAACATTTTCAGTATTTATGATAGAGAAGCATTTTAATCTTTTTAGCCCTTACGGAAAACTTTAGTTTATGCTCTTATTCATACTCTAGCATGCACTACTGAATACATTTTCTTTTCTTTTTAAGAGACGCAAAATGTTATGTATTATGGACATACGTCTACGGTTATGTTTACTGTAATGTAACGCATCGCGTTCAAGTTTAAAACTTCAAAGAAAATTTAGATAATTATAGCAATTATTGTTAGACATCAAGCACAATCATATGTAAATCAGCAGTTTTGAAGACAGTAAATTTATTTCAAGTGTTTAATATAATCGGCGGAAGACACTTCAGCTGAATTTTAAAGCTTTTTAGTATCGATTACTTTCAAACAACTCTTCTTCACGCCATTTCAAACTTTTCCTCGACTTAAATGAAGTAAAATCACGCAACCATGAAATTTGTGAATCCTGTATGGAAGATATGTATTACACCGAAGAAAATACGAATTTCATACTCGCTGACGTCATTCCTTCTCTCGAACCTGCTGTCAACATGTGATATTGTGTCAAGTGTACGGAAGTATAATGTATAGAGTACAGTGGAAAAAAATTAAACAATGTTATAATTCAATAATTTCAGGAGACATTAGTGATAATATTTAAACTAACAGTGAGGTCGTATGAATTGATAGCAACATGTAACTCTTTTATTCTGATTAATTTATGCAATTTTTAAATTTGGTCTACCGTAGAAATATGAAAAATTATTTCTCTGCAAACCTTAGTTTTTGTGGTCAAAAGACCAAAAAATGGAAACTTGAGCGAACCATACAGATTTTAGTTTTACCGTATTTAAATACAAAAAAAAAAAAGGTTCTTCCTTTGCAATAAAAAGAATACATTTCAACTACAGTTCTTCAAACTAATAATAAGAGACTTAGAAAAATGCAGTTTTGAGAATCTATGTCTTATCACTTTCTTAAATAAGCCCCAAAATGTAGTCCTCCATCATCTGTCAATTAATGGCTAACTGGTAGAAACTTTAAACATTTTGCATGTTCTTGTCAAAGCGCTGTTCTTGCTTCTTGGAATCATATGCTATAGATGGTTAAATGTTGCAGATTCCTTGTCCAACACTGCCTCAAATTGCATCATGAGTGCTTTTTTATGACAAAAATTGGATTAGTACCTTTCATGGGCATACAAGTAACTCACATTTAATATTGTGATTTTCTACAGTAAATAATTCACTTAGTTCAGTGGTTTAGAGAGCCAATATCGTTTACGATAGTGTACTTGAGCCCTTTTTATCTCAAAAAGCAGAAAAATAATAAGCCGAAAAAATCCATTGCAAATGTATTGCTAGTAAGCTTAGAGCAAATGCCTGTAAACCATGGGAGAAGTTCAAATTGAAACTTGAAAAGGTGAATAAAATGAAAGGAAACCGATCAACTTTCCTCTCAATCGCGCACACGGAAACTTGAAAAGTTACAAAAAAAAGTCAATTTTCCATGCTTGAACATAAAGCATGAAAACCAGGCAAATAACTCTTTCTATGAAACTGCTGAACTGTAGATTCAACTAATTCTCGAATTGAAATCTGGGGAATACGATTTTAATTAATCAGCTGAAACATAGAAATTCATTGCTTTTGTTGTTTGCATTGTTATATTAACGGTATTACAAAATATTTTGTGGTAGAATAAAAGGAATGTCAAGTTAAGGTATTTTTATAAGTTGTCAGTTGCATTTGTATTTTTTTTTTCTTTGATGTTGGCAAATCTCAATGTATGGCCAATTAATGCATACTAATATAGCATGACGTATAATTATTTGCAAAATTTTGCATAACTACCTTTCTCCTGAAAGTAGCATTAAAAAAGAGATAGGCTGAACTTATCCTCTCCCCCTCCGTTACGACCCATAACTATAATATTAAGTCAACCCTAGCAATAAGTCACTATGTCATAAGTAATATGTATTCTAACTAATCTTCTACTATTCTAATTCATAAATGAGATGCATCATTGGAAAGAGAAAAAATCAGGCTATATTTTGAAACAACAAAAAGGAATTCAATTTTTGGAACAGTTTTGGTTCATCTGGGAGTGCATTTAAATTCAGCTTGAGTAATATCTTCTCTAAGATGAGCTTTAAAGTAGTTTAACTGCTATATTTGAAAACATTTTACCGAAAATTACTTGTGACAAGAAGTACCTAGTTATCTTGTCTCTTTTGAAATTTGTTCACTAATAATACTAAAAAAATTATAGTAGTTACATTAAGCTTACTTCATGTTTTGAAGAAATTAATGCATCTCTTTTGTGGGGAAAGATTCTATTTCATTTGAGAGGCATTTCCTTAGCTAAAAAAAGGCATATGAATAACCAGTAAGCCACCATCAAGCTTTATTCGGAGGTTTTGCCAATAGATGAAAAAACTTAACGTTACAAATAAGAACTAAGCTTATTTTCTTTATAATCATTAATATCACTGGAAGCCTGGTCTTTGAAAGGATGTCGGAATGTACATAAATAATGTTTGCATAGAATATGCTTCCTCACATTGGGAGATTACGCCTAACCATAAAACTCCAAGAATAAATGTGAATAATGTGTGTATAGTTTTTATTTTTAAACTATCCCCTTTGCTCTCCCAAAGTACACTAAATGTGGAACATAGAACTGAGACACTCGAAAACTAGCAAAAATGTCTAAAACTAAACATTAAGTGCAAGGGGGGTAACACAAAATAATAAAATAATAATAAAACAATATGCAACATTGCTAACACAAAGCTAACAAAACACAAACGATTAAGATCCAGAGGGACACGAACCTATATCATCCCCGATAAAATCTACCAGTTCAACTTTCTGCTGTTGGCAGGCTCTGAACGTGTCGAGCGCCGCCAGTCGGAGGATGTTGTAAGCTTCCTTTGTAACCTCAGCCTGTGGAAGGATCTCAGAAGAAGGGCTTGGACCTGCAGTCACGTGACAGCGGAAAGAAGAAAGAAGAAAAGAATCAAGATCTCGAAAACAAAAGAAAAAAGGAATGTGCCCTGCAAGAACTAGTGTTAAAAATAATTGTGTTGTAAATCAGATTAAACACTATTCAACAAAAATATCGACGCACCAAGAAGGACCTTTCAAAAGGAAACGAAATTTTACACGCAGAAAGGCAACATCGATAAGATAAAGTGACGACGAAAAGCAAAATTATAATTTATTGTATAAAAACCCTAAAATAATGAACATTTTACATCTTGTTGAGCCATGGATACATGAGGTGATACAAATGAGCTGTGAGACATAAAAATCTCGATATCTTACGTCATCTTGTTCCACAGTTATTATAAACGAGCCACTAAACCAAACTCCGTAGACTTTCCAACTTAGCGTCCCAAGTGATCCCGGATATGCTTGATCTCTGACAAATCATGGGATCAAGGTGCTAATGTGGTAAGGGAAGTCTTGTGACACTCTGGGTGTTACCGACTATTGTCCTGCTAAAAATGACTCCCAGGAGCACTACCATAGTGTTGTTTTAGCTTATTTAAATGATTATATAATCAGGTAGGTCATTTTGAAGTTTGTCCCCAGATTGCATGTCCCTCTCCTGGCCTACAAATTGGTTCAATTATTAAAGGCAAAAAGAAGGAATTTTGAATCTGGAGTACTATAACACTGTTTATTGTAATCACTACTTTGGACTCATAGAGTATTTTGTCTATAGAATGTGTCTGCTGTTCGTATTATTATTCCTTAGTTCAAAATGAGGTATGTAACATTTTCGATGTCCCTCTCGTGGCCAACATTTCTGTTCTAAATAAAATAAAAATAATAATTCTGCCTGCAGTGTGTAATTGAGTTAAGAGGGATAAAAGAGAAAAATACCATTATTTACCTTATATATAATTCCGGGTAGAAATATCAGCTTTTTTTTATTAAAATGTCCCTCTCCTGGCGCAAAAAAAAATGTCCCTCTCCTGGCACAAAAAAAAAAAAAAAAAAAAAAAAAAATCACTCTAGCATTCCTTTTAAAGCACTGGTAAAACATACGGTAGAATAGATGGATTTATTTACCAAACATTAGTTAAAAATATTAAAGAGGAGTCTCATTTATTAAAAAAGTATTCATTTAAAAAAATTTGAACTTTATATTATGATTGGAAATCTCTTTCTTCGTATAAATATTAAATTTGTCGGATGCTGCATCTCTTAAAACAGTGTTGGTTTAAGGAGGTTGTAAATTAGCTTTGTTTGTCAACAATAAACATAGTTTTTCATTTATGTTGAAGTTATTTCTTTGTTATTGTTGTAAAATTTCTGATAATCCATAATAAAATTCATTTGTTTGCTCGCTTAGTGCTTCTTAGCCCTCTCTCGGTTTGAAAAAATTGACCCCCCCCCCTTTTTTGGGGTGTAGCATACTTAAAGTGAGTTCCCTCTATTTTTCTCTTAATAAGCTCCTAACAAAGAGTAAGTATGATTTTTTTTAGATTTTTTTAAGCATTTTTATTTTTATAGAATTTGTCAGTCGAAAATGCCAGGTTTTTGGAGAATCACCCATGTATAAGCTTTCATGGCCATTGCATAAGTCATTTTTCGATAAGATTTGTCACAGGTCTTTCTCCACCATATTATATTTTTTTCAATGGCCTACTTGATTCTGATTCGTCACAGATCGATCATATCTGAGTTCACTTGGGATGGCATGGTTAGAAAGCATACGAGTTTTATCGAATTAATGGCACGTTCACAGTAACTGTGTAAGGAGACGTCGTAGAACAACATGAAAGGTTTTTATGAGTCATCGCTCACCCGTGTCACTTCACGTATCCACGCTAGACGTGGCCTTTGGGCTTTTCCCTATAATAATTAGTGATCATTTTGCTTTAAATTTGTACTTTTCTTTTACCAGGTCAGTCCTTACTTGTGTAGAATTACGTTTCATTCTGACAATTCCTTCTAGGTGCGTCGATTTTTTTGTTACATAGTGTATATTAATGGTTTAAAGTTTTCAACGTAATCGCAGAGCGAATTGCTTGTTTAATCAGAAAAAAGGTAAAGATTTAAAAATACGAATAAGTTAGTTTTTAAAGGTAACTGAGAAATAAAATTGGAAAAAATCATTAAAGATTCTACCCGGAGGTGTGAAGTTTAATGCCTAGTTTAATTGAAGAAATTACATCACTGCATGCTTTTCTTTAATACGCATCGAATTAAACAATGAGGTTTTTGTGCACAAATGTCTGGCTAATCCATGAAGTAGCGAGTTTTAATACTTAACATATAACGCTCATCCATATCATAGTTGAAAACGCATAATGTAAAGAAAATACAATTAATAATTACCCCTTAAGTTTTCGCCTTATTTTTTCATTGCATCATTAGAAATTTTTGGAATTTATATTTCAAAATCTTAACGCGAAGAACTTGTCCATTGTAACCTCAGTGCGAAAAAATATATGCACTTTAGAACTTTGATTGTACTTTTCTTGAGTCTACCAGCTTATATTTCTTTTGATGGTGGTATAAACATGCCACTAACTTCGGAAGTGATTATCTTAAATGTAAAATATAAGTTAATAACGTTGTAAGATTGAAATTGCAAAATATATTAATATATAAATGTATGCCTGTCAAGCGGAGTTACTTAGAATCCCTTTTTTCACTGTGAAGAAAATCGCTCAGATTCAAAACGAAAACAGTCCTGAAGCCAAAAACCTTTTCAAATAAAATAAATGACTGCCTGCACCAACAAAAAAACTGTCTGCAATATATTAAGTCCTGAGTTAAAGTTTAGCAACGAGTTTGATTTTAAATAAATGTCCTAAAAGTTAATAAGAGGAAAAAGTACAACAACTCATGGTTTTCGGAGGACAAGTGGCTAAACCGGAAAGACTCAAGTTGTCCACAAAAATCTTTGGTGGTTTCTTGTAATCCCGAAACACCTTGCTTGCAATATAATATGCACTGAATCCAAGTTTTTCACCATGTTTGCTTTTTAGACTAAATTCCCCAAAAGTTATGTGCAAATAAGACAACAGCTCATAGTTTTCGGCGGAAGAGTGGCTTGAGTGAAAGATTGAAGAGAGCAATTGATCATGAGGACTTTTAAAGGACAAAAAAATCAATCAATAAAAGCGAGTGGAAAAAGTGGAACAAGCGTAGTTTATCAAGAAGACTTCAAAAAAGACACGGTAGCATTGTAAATAGAGATGACATTGAGGAAGACAAAGAGATGCGAAAAAGAAAGTGAACAAGTAGGACTGACAAAAAGTAACCATTAAACATCTTGTTGTCGTAAAAGATGATGACAAGGATTAATGGAAACATTTTTGTCTTGCTGAAACAAAAATCAAGGCGAATAAAGAAGTCCTTTATCAATAGGCATTTGTCAAACTTGATCCTTTGTTTGTGACGCAATGAATTTCCGACAAAAAATCAAGCCATCGAGTTAGATGATACTTATTATTTTAGGAACACGAAAAGTGTTGATATTGAAGAAAATTGAGCAGAAACGTGTAGGAGAGGGGAAAGTTGTTTTCATAAAGTTTTCTCTTTCTTATAAAAGAAGAACTCAAAGTCAAATAAAAAGTGGAAAAACTATTTGCATAATGATTTATTGTAGTGATAAATTACATCATATGTTTACGCAGTCACAACTGATCGTTAATCTTTTAAGAATAAACGATTTTATCTTATATTTTCTTTTAATTTTACTGAAGTTTTTTAAGACTAACTTTCTATAACACCCCCCCCTCTCTCCCCCCCCAAAAAAACGAAACATAATTACGATTATTTTTATGTTCGTTGTGTTTTTACCAGGTGTAGCTTAAATAAAAGTGTCGTAAATATTCACACACGTAATAAACCAAACGCCAAATTTTGCTATAAAAGGAAAATCATGGCAGAAATGTTTATAGCAGAATAATGCATAATATACATAATTTAAGCTCCAGTACATAAATGAAAAATGAGAAATTACCATAACAATATTTCGACCTTCATTGCATTAATATCAAGCAAATTTGTATTTGGAGTATTACTGAGATGTTTCGTACTTTGCTAAAGAGTCAATCTTGAAGTGTCTCTATGTTCGTCTGGGAAGTATGCAGCTTAATATGTCTTCCCGGCGATTAAAATATGATCGAAAAAAGTAGTATACCAATCAATAACATTCATACCCTGGCCGTGATTCAAATTTGCACCATAACGCTGGAGTCATGAGCTTTAACAATCATACCACTAGGCGGGAAATCCGGTTATAACTAACATTTATCACGAATATTTTTCCTACTCTCAGGTGCTTCAAGACCTACTATCCTAGTGACGTACTTACAACAAGAGATTTGGATCCTATCTCAAATCCCCTAGATGGGACAAAAAATCGTCTCTCCTGAAAAAAAAATCTGTTATGGAGATGACCGGTTTTGCAACCAGACGACATAGTTCATAGACGCTGTTTTTCACTTTCCGGTGTTGACGCCACACATATGCCTTTAACTAATATTGTACCAATGAGGGGGAGTTGGACTTGAAGAAGAATTAAAATAAAGGTGGACAATTTATTGAAATATTTGCAAAATTTTCACCGCAACCAGTTTTTAATCTGCATTTGTTTAATTATTCCATAGTTCTTTTTTTTTTAAATTTGGGAACGAGGCAGACAATGCTTAGCTTACACTATTGAATGATTCCACATTGCCTTCTATTGTTTCAAGTTTAAAATTTTCGCTGGTGCTAATGATTTCTTTATAGTCCCACTCTCAACAATTTCATACCAAAAAATAATATCATTATAGCAATAACTGAATGTGAAATACTCATCAACTTGTACAACAAGTCTCTTTATGTTCCGAGGAGTACTACAAATGATTTTTTTTTTTGAGACAATAGAATAATAAATTTGATTTGGTACTTACTTCACCGTTTAGATAGCAAAAGATGAGTGAGACGAGCAAACCCTGGAATAAAACAAACAAAAAATAAACAATAAGTTTTAATAATAGAACTAAACGAAAAAATACCGTGGAAGTTTTAACAATATAGTAACTCTTAACCAATGCTGTAGTAGGAAAAAATATTTGAGAGAACTGATCTTGAGGCTGGAGGAGGGAGGGGGGGGGGTGACTCATCAAAACAAAAGGTGGTTTTAAACAAACTTATATTACATATAAACTATTTTTATAGTAAAACAAAAACAAATATTTTGGAGGGTGATGCCCCCCCCCCCCAAAAAAAAAATAACAGCTCTACTTTTACCATATTTTAAGCAGTGCGTTTCATATTTATCATTAGTTACATATGTTAATGCACTTTATTTTTAGCTACACTTTTTTTTTCTGGATTGATTCAGCAGCTTAAGAGATAAATTGGGGTGGGGATTGCTGATAGTACAAGTTTAATACATTTGGGATTTTAAGAAGACATTACTGGGATTAGTTACAATCAGCCACAGTTTGAAACACTAACCCAAAAACCTTGGAATACAGTCAGGATGAATCGCCTTAATGTGTTTGTATGAGGATTTTTCGAAATTTCCCGTCCCCAAAAAGTTATATTTTCGTCACTTATGTTAGCGTATACTATTATTTTTAAAAGTAATTCATCAAAGATTAGTTCGAATAGAATCAAAATGCTGTGAATGTGCTTAAACAATATTCTGGTGACGAAAACAATAATACTGTAATATGTAGTAATGTGTTTATGAAATGCAAATGAATTAAATGTTTTCTGCAACGCCAACGCAAATGCACTAACATTTGAAGATGTGAAAAATATTGACACACTTGAGTGCAGAGGAAAGATAGGTGCATGTTTCCGAAAGATATCCGCTGCTTTATTCCAGTCACGAATGTTATGTTGCGTATTTGATGTTTACCGAGAGATGCCTCGTATGCATTTGGAAAATATCCACACATGCTTTGGATTATAAGAAACGCCAAGACTTACAGTGGTGGTAAGAATTATAAGGACAGCAGAAAACAGCAAGTGAAAAAATTTGAAGTAATTCAGTGTAAAATATAATTTTCTGTTCTCGTAATCATCGTGGAATGCAGAATAGTTGGAAATACAAAATAAAAACGGTTTGCCATAATTACTGAAAAAATGTCATCTCCAAAGTTGGGTTGAACTATATCAACCCAGTGTGTTTCAGGGTAAAACATTATCGATCAATAATGTTTTGCTCTGAAACACTCTAATATAATAATTTACCACATTTTCTCAAATACTTTAATCAGTTATGACGTCAAAGAAATTGAAACAGCTCTTGGAATTCCATTCCTGGCTTTTTCCGATTGATGAAATGAGTTCCTTCTTGTTTCAATATTGAATACCAGTTTTGCGTACTTAGTGAGCTTCCAGAGTTTCCATTGAATTTAAATCGATCTTTCTGGCCGGCTAGTCATGTACTTTCATAAAATTAACATGAAACTAAAATTTTGTAAATTGAGAAACATGTGATAAGGCATTATGCTTCTGGAACAACTAGACCTCACTCGTAATTACCGGAGATTCTGGCAAAATCTCATTGCTCATTTTGTTAACAAAACTCTCAGACTTCTGTCTGCTCTGCTCAAAAACTTTTGGAATAGTCGCATCTATTACGAAACCTTTCCAGGCCGTTATTGAACCCCCGCCAAAGGTAAACTAATTAAAAGAAATAGTTACAGAGATCGTATCAGAAGTAGGGTAGACCAATCTAACTTTAAAAAATGTCCGTTTTTCTCACCGGAAAAAAAATGTATCATCCTACTTTTTACATATAGTAAGATATTTTTAATAAATTCTACACTCAGTTTGACAAACTTTTGTAAGAGGCTAGGGGGATATTAGTTTTACGTAATGAAGCATTTTTTTTTTCCTTTCATCAAAACATGTCGAACATGTCGAGTACTGCATTGTCAGTTTAATCCTCGTCTAGTTTTCGCCGATATTTTTTTCTGGAACAAGCTCTTATTATCATTCCTTTCAGAAACACAGAACCAGAAAATGGCCTGACTGCATGACTTTGCCTTCAATATTTCGCAGGATTAACAAAAGTTCTCAGGTCTATTCAGATTTGTTGGAACTTGTCACGGCAGTAAGTCCTGAATTTTGACGGGCAACCACTTTTCTTTTTTCAAACTCTGAAAGCTTAGCTCCTGCGGCATAACTCAGAAAAAGAATGCGATGTCCCCAGTTCCTCAGTTATCATGTAGTGCCATGTTTAAAGCTAAAACTCATGTAAATGTTGCTTTTTATAACCCTTAAATATAGTTGACCTTATAAAAATGTGTCCATATTTCCAGAAAGACAAACTTTTTAAATCTTATATTTGAAAAAAACTTAAAATAATATCGCCATTTTGTATTGTTGAACTTCATGGTTTTCGCATATGACGTCAAATAAAAAACATCTCGCTGGAAAAACATGCTTATTGTATATTGGCGATTCTCTGTAAACTCGTCATTTTTCACACGAAAATCTGTCCGGGCACGGTTTTTTGAAAGGTTCGTATAATTATAATACTATTGCTCAGAAAATGAATCTATTACTTTGGTTTGAAAGAGGGCCAATTGAAGTTTGTGTTTTTCTGATAAATCATGATAGGGGGTAAGTCCCCCGCAACTAGGCAAGGGACTGTGCCAGGTGACTGTGTTTTTGCTCTTTGTTGCGTAATATCTGCAAAACTATTGGAAAATAATTAGTTAAGAGACTACCTATAAATTGAGGCACAAATCGTGAGCAAAATAATTAATATGTTTATAATTAAATTAATTGACATTAATAAAGTCACTTCCCATAGGACTGTTTTCGCAACGACCCTGATGCATACTTTCATCACAAATGTGGCTCTCAAACTAAGCAAAGTAGCGTTTCAACACCGTTCTCGGTGATTTCGACAAATTCACACTGATTACTTTAAACTTCATGCCAAAAAGAATTTTCAAAAGTTATAGATTTTTCGTATTACAGCTTTGAATTTGTTGCAGGGGACTGTTTGAAAAAACTCCGGACAGAATTTACATGACAATTTTAAGTTTTAGAAATACGTAATTCTACCTTATTTCATAAGAAAAATATAGCTTCATTATTCTATTTTTAGATATTAATTGCCAAATTTACGTAGCGTTAATAGGTTTTTTTGAAATACTATCGTTAACAGTTAGACTATGGGATTGGGACAGCCAGAGGACTGTGTTTTTGGCGCTTAGATAATTTCTAGAAAAAAAAATTAATTCGTTATCACTCCAACTACAATTGGGCCACAAAGTATTAATGCTTTACTTGTATTTAGAGCGATAATTACTTTATTAGACTTTATTATTTTTAAGATACTTAGTCCGGACAGCCAATTACCAGTTTACAGAGAATCGCCCAAATATAGTTGACCTTATAAAATTGTATCCATATTTAAAGAAAGACAAGCTTTTTAAATCTTACATTTGGAAAAACTTAAAATAATATCGCCATTTTGTATTGCTGAACTTCATGGTTTTCGCATATGACGTCAAGTAAAAAACATCTCACTGGAAAAACATGCTTATTGTATATTACATAATAATGAGAGTTATTTTACCTGTAATCCATCCATCGTGTAGCTAAGGAAAGAATATATTTCCAACACCAGGCATTCTCCACCCTGCGGTCTGTAAATGACGAGGAAAAAATGAAGACCGAACAAGGGAACCAGCACCAATGTGGCTCGAACAGCTTTCCTGGGTTCAAAAAAAAAAAAAAAAAAAAAAAAAAAAGAAAGGCAAGACACTTTTAGTATATCTTGTATCAACCAAATCATACGTTGATTCCTATTGAATGTTCTAATGTACAAGGTATTTTTTCAACAACCCCATGATGAGATGATGACGGGTTTAAGAACCGTATGAATTATATTAAATTCTAAATAAATTATGCTACCGTATTTTTACCCGAGAATTAGTCAAAGCGTTTAACTATTTGTGATCCAATTTCATTATAAAAGAGCTAAATGACTAGATCGTTACATTCCTTTACATTTTTTGCTTTAAATTTTGTGATTCAAAACTTTTCAAAAGTAACGTAGTTATCACTACTTTCATCAGTTGAGATATAAAGAAAATATTTCTTTTCCCCCTCTTTTTTCTTTCGATTTTTTTTTTTTTCGCTGCTTCTCAGAAACAAATTCCATTTATTGCACCAGTTCTAAATTAAGTTAAGTCAAACAGCATACATTTAAAAAAGATAGCATTTTTGTCTTTAGAAAGGAATCCGGAATAAATTAAATTCCAGGAAAGTTCGTCCAGCAAAGGTGAAAAATTCAAATCACTTTAAAGGTTCAGAAGTTTTTCACGTATAAAGTTGCGTTAGATATCAGAGGCATGAAATTTTTACGCTTGTTACATTTAAACTTCTAAATCAGCGAATTGTCGCAAGACAAATAATGAAAAAAAGAAAATCAAATATACATTTAAGTCTTTTGCAATTCTGATTTTGCTCTAGTAAGAAGTTCGCATTTATGCTTTTTCAACGCACTGGGAGATAAAAGATCATTAAATAACGTCAAAGCACCTTTAAAAAAAAAGGCGTTAAGTATTGATGTTTTGAGAATTAAAAAAAATCGTTTGAGAAGTTTTTTTTATTTAACTTCACCGAAGTAAAAAAAACAAACTAAGCAATTTCTAGAATTTGAAAATCAGGCAATTTTTCAAAACAAGAATTTACTTTGATCTAGTTTTAAAAAAAGCATTAAAATATATAATGCTTAATCCTTTTCATTGCGTGTAGACATTAAAGGGTGACAAAAATATAAATAGAATATGTATAGTGGGGTATCTTCTGAAAAATTGTATATTTCATTTCATAAGGCAATGGTTAAATGTAAAATTATAAATTTATGCAGGGTTGCTATGGCTGAAGTTTCATTCTGGAAAAACCATGAAAATACAACCATTGTAGCTAAATATCTCATCTTAAAGAAACTTCTTACACTTTGTATGAAATTATTATGATATTTTATTTGAAGCGTTTAATAGTAAAAGCATCTAAATCCATGAATTACCAAGTGTTTTATTTCATACTTGGATACCTTTTAGTCTATACTATCATACCCAGATGGTTTACAATATCACCAAATACGCACATACTTTTTTTTTTCCTTTTTTTTTAATAAGCGCGGTTTGAAAATCCCATGAAATTCCCATAAATTTTAAACTCAAATTTCAGTATATTGAACTAATGTTACTAGTCAATATATTTTATGTTATATTTGGCTGAACAAAACCGGAACTGAACCGATATAGGGTAGGTTGGGGTAAGTAGGACCCTTTTTAGAATAGTTAGTTTTTTTGACGTTATAGAAAAGTTTTGAAACAAAGAAGTTTAAATGTATTAATTTAATTTATCTTGGACATTATTATTAACACAAGTGTAGCATTATTTCCTGGAACAATGCTTTAAAGATTTTTAGCAATTATATTTCATAAAAAAAGCAATGCGGGTTACCCATTTACCCTATAGGAAAGAATATGTGGGTTACACACCTTTTACTTAAATTTGAATCAAGCAAGTTTCATTATGGAAAACTGAAGTCACGACAGTCTCCTACATAAGTTCAAAAGATATTGGGAGTGCAGTTCACCAAAAAATTCAGCACTATGGGGGAAAATTGGATGCTGTTGTCTTTTCTGACAAGAAAATGGGTAAATTGGATGGACCAGATGTTTTTCACAACTTCTGGCATGATCCCCGTAAAGGAAAAGAAAGATTTCCAAAGCGTACCATTTGGAGGTGGTTCATCGACCTTATGGGGAGGTTTTGCATAAGAAAGAAATACTCCCATTGTTTTTGTGTAGGACAGAATGAATTCTGAGAGCTATATTGATATACTGGGAGATAATCTTGTAACAAATGGACCCCTAATTACGAGCGGAGAGTAATTATTTCAGCAGGATAATTCTTCGCTGCATGTTTCTCAAACTTTAAAATCTTGGTTTGAGGCAGGGACGTCATTTCCAGTTTTTACAGGGGGGGGGGGGGCAAAGGGTCCAAACGCAATGCAATTTCATCGGAAAACATTAAAAACCACGCCCACTTATATGTAAATACATTCATTTCTCAAAGCCGGAGGGGGGGGGGGCAATTGACCCCCCCCCTAATGACGGGCCTGGTTTGAGGGTAATTTTGTAAAACTACTTGACTGGCTGGCCAAAAGCCACGATCTAAATCCGGCGGAAATTCTAGCCCATGAAATTTACAAAAATAGCGTCCATTATCAAAAGAAGCAGAAACTTATGACTTCTATCGAAAAGCTTAGGAAAAAAATGTTCCAAAAATATTCTGAAGGTACTATCAAACTCCGTGACTACAAGATTGATGACAGTGGTTGGAAGGAAGGCAAATATTATTAATTATTAGCAGGTGTGAGGCCGAACACAGGGACGTCATTTCAAGTTTTTTCAGGGTGGGGGGGGGGGCAAAGGGTCCAAACACAATGCAATTTCATCGGAAAACAGCAAAAACCACGCGCCCTTATAAATTAATACATTAATTTCTCAAAGCCACGGGGGGGATTTACCCCCCCCCCTGCTTCCACCCCCTTAAATGACGGGCTTGAGGCCGAAACATTAATTGTCCTTATAATTTTGTCCAAGTTTTAAAATGAAATTTTTTATTAATCATAAAAAAAAATCATTCATACTTTTTATTCTCAAATGTTACATACTCCACAATGTTTTCAGCATAAAAAAGCATTTTATGTATAAATGCCATTCGATATAATTCAGAAATAATTTTTTCTGCACAATTTTCAGTTGGCCTTATTATTTTGACCACCAGTGTATATAAATTTTTTAACTTACCTGAATTGACTTGGTTCATTGGCATGTGTAGCTCGAAGTTTCGTCACCAAAACTCTTATTATATTACATAAAAATGCCAAATTAAGCTGAAAAAGTAAAATACATTTTCTATTACAAGAACTGTATTTTTAAACAAGACATCATAAAGAATCGAACTTAAATTAGGAAAAGTCATAATTAATCGTTTAAAAAAAGGATTTTTTTAACAAATAAATAAATTACGTTTATGTGGAAACGTAAGACAAATAAAATGACATTAAACGTAACTATAAGTGTAACATAATTTTGATAAAAAGCGTGACAAGTAATTTTCCTATATTTTACAGATACTACTGCTAAGCTCCTATACATATGATATCTAGGAAAAATGCTTGAAAGCACATTCTTCTGTTTTCTTTTTCATTTCGCTGAATGGAAACTGATGAAATAACTTAAAATCTGAAACAAGGATGTGCTGGCTTGATCAATACTTTATTTTGCAACAGCGGAAAACTTCATAAAACGGCTGCTTCGTAACAGAAAGAAACAGGAGTTATTGGAGCGAAAATTAAAGTTCGTTTTTAGCCTCTGTAGCATTTTACTCTTTCAGTGACATCGAAGATGATTCAGTACATCGCCAAAGCTTCAAGAGGGCTTCAAAATGCAGGTACCAGTACAAAAAAGTGGCGATAAATGAAAGGAGGAGAAACAACGTTTAAATATTTCCCGAAGCAATAAAAAAACTTTAATTAAAAGTCAGCATTATTGTTGCACAAATTCCAGTCATCCATAAAATTTATACTTTTGTCATGAGGGCATTCAAAAGTTGTGTGCAAACAAATACTTGCATAAATGTTTTTTTCTAATTAGAAAGCGAAAACGGAAAAAATAAGAATTGGCAGATAGCTTTTAATGAAACAAAAATGCTAAGTTAAAAATATATACAGTGAACTCTCACTCACTGTAGTACTATTTTTAATTTTTTGTCGATTTTTAATAACAAATATTTGAAATCATATTTACTTTCATTGTTCACGAAATTAATAAATAACTTTTGTACCTTATTTCACTGCAAAAAAAAAAAAAAAAAAAAAAAAATCTTTTTACAGTATAATACTGGCATCAGAGGTTCCAGTTTAAAACTGAAAAAGTACAGTAATAAGCTGTAAAACTAGCTACAGTGAACTCTCGCTTATACACCCTCTCATTTATGCGCCTTTTTCACTCATATGACAATTTTGAATGGTACCAGCACATTCCATAGCAAAATAACGATAGTATCATTCGTTTATACGTCGCTCTAAAGATAAATATTTCTCTTATGTGCCGAATTTTCAATAAAATGTCGAAAATATGATTTACTTTCTTTAAAAAATAAGCATTTTCTTCACTTTTCTCTTTAATCTTTTGTCTTTACTCCTCACAGAAGGCATTTTTTCTGCATGAACTAAAATTCAGAGAGGGCCAATTATCTATTATGGATCGTTTTAAATGGAACATTTTGTAATTAGGTATGCTACAATTTTTGTTTTCTCATTATCATTGTAGTTACGTTACAGTAATAGTCAAACCGTAGTAATATGTTCCTTTTCTATAGAAACATACCTAATCATTCTCTCATTAGAGCCTATGTTGCGTTTTAGTCCTTTAAATAGGCTTGTTCACTTATACGTCTCTCTCACTTATGCGCCTCTTTTTGTTGGTCCCTTGGGCCGGCGCATAAGTGAGAGTTCACTGTATAATGGAGTAATGTATCCAGAAATGCGTAGCTTATATTTAATGAAAAATAAATGAATAAAATATGTATGAATAAGGGTTTTTGAGAAGTTTTGTATCACTTTAGCAGTTTTAAAAATTGAAGGACTACGGTGCCTACCTGGTTAACTCATTAACATAATTTTTTTTTCGTAAGAAAAAAATCAAGGTCTAAAGGTGGTCCTATCAAGGTTACATTTTGAAGCAAATTGAATTGAAAAAATTTGTACAAACTACATTATTAAAACAATCGGATATTTTAAATTCAAGTTAAAGCATTTAAGCGGTCATAACGCAAAAACCAAATTAGAAAATTAATACACTAAAAACTATTTCAATCTTTAATCATGAAATTTCCGCTTTACGAATTTATAACAATGAAAAAGCTAAACGGAATTTTTAGATGGGAAAAAAGCTTGGATTTTAGTGAAAATTGAATCATTATTTTCAATCTGGAGGTTCATATCAATCATCAACGTGAAATAATTATAACATCATTTTTGATAAGCTAAATTACCTGAGTTTACTAATTAGTAAGTTAACTTTTGAAACCCATTAAAAAAAATCTTGGCCACACTGGAGATTTGTCCTGAAAACATTTATTTGGATGCCCCTAGCTAAATATGGCATGTTGAACGAATTTCATGTGCCTCCTTAATAATAAGGTAATTCAGGAGGTGCTGGAATAATACGAATAACAGTTTAAATTGTGAACATCTTTCTGCTTTTCTATGCCTTTTAATTTGCGTTAAAACTTCTGAATAAAAAGTACTGTTATAAATGAAAGAATTTAAAATCGAATTTTGAAACAAAAAAAGGTTTGCCGCATGCTACGTGCTATCTTCAGGCGAAATTTTATTTATATGTCAGTTTCTTAAACCATTAAGGTCTGACATTTTTTTTCCAAAGATATTTTGTACACTGGTTACAAACAGTGGACAGGAAAAATAATTTAAAAAATATCATGTAAAAATATTTTTTTTTTTTTATTAAGGAAAGAAAAATCGTCCCTTAAAAGTTACGATAGACCCCAGAGGGTACATACTTTTTTTTACTAAATTTTTTTTCTGCCTCGATACAATATTTGAAAAGACATTTTAAAAGAAGAAATAAAATCAGCAATTAACATAAACTGGGAAGCTGGGAATAACTTTGAAAACTTAGCTCTTTTTCTTGAGATTGTAAACGATGTAATTTTTGATAAAGATCATATTAAAACTGCTACAGAACACACTTTACAATGGTTATGTGCTACAATCTGTTAATAACGAATTGAAACAATACCAAGGTACTAATTGAACACTATTATTTGGTTGAAACGTTCATTTTGGGGAAATTCATACCCCTTTTTGGACCGTCGCGAAAAAGGGACGCTAGGCATTAATGGGTTAATGTCAGTTTATTAAAGCTCTTGGCTCTGTGTAAAATATACACCCATCGACTTCTTATCCGTAAAAAGTTAAATATAATAACTTGTACATGTACTTATATCACCATGATGTAAGGAAAAAAAAGTTTTTATTTTTTAGTGTCAACAGATTAAGCGATTTTCATCCAATGTCCTATATAAGAAAAAAAAAAGAAAAAAATCTATTTCTGCTAATGCCAAAATATGCAATAACTATCAAAGCAAACAGCATTGTTGTTAAATATTAACTTTGATGAATTAGTGACGTAGTATAAGGAATTATATTTCTATCTTTTTTCTTAACTATTATTTTCAGCACGCACCTCCTATATTTCTTCAAGTCAAATTTCCTTCACGAAAAGCGAGAAGAAATACTGCCAAACGCCTTCAGAAAACTATTTCCAATCCAATCGGAAAATCTTATTTACTTTTTCTTCCTATTGTGCCATTCACACGTACTCCTGCATAAACACTAGAATGTAAAATTCTCTAAATAATGCACACGATTCTGTCAGCTCTCCGCATCAAAGGAATGTTATTTCAATTTTACAGCCTTCTCGGCAATGTTTGAATAGGAAAACGTCTGACCATAAAATATCGGTAAATACGTATTATATTTCGCAGCTATACATTTATCTTACAGAACCAATGATTTGAAAGCGAATCTTTTATTGGACATTATACACGCGTAATCGAGCCGAGGCGGTGGAAATATTTTCGTGACTGCTCTTGATGTTGACATAGAGTGTTTTCTTCCATATGGGTTCTAGAGAAAGTTTCGAAAGTATTGAGCAGTATTTTTACTGATTCTAAAATTGATGCCAGGGGTGTAATGATTCAGGTACATACTACAAATTGCCTCTTTTTACCTTTCTAAGTGTTTAGACACTCCCTATTTTAATTTCATAGCATCACATTTATTTATTTATTTATTTATTTATTTATTTAAAGTATTGCGCACTACAGAAAAATCCAATTACAGTGGCAAGTAAAACAAGTACATATAAAACAAATTATACATTAAAAATATTGAAACATATAGACTTAAAACAATTAAAAGGCAGGTTTAAAATATCTGAGACACGACAAGGAGTTAAAAATTTTGTAAAAATTTAAAAGACAACAAACGAATTAAAAACAAAATTACACATTTAAAATTTTTTAAACAAATATACTTAAAATTATTGAAAGACATATTAAAAAATATCCAAAACGCGACAATGAGAGTTTAAAAAAGTTTGTAAAATTTAAAAAGGCAAAAAATTATCAACGTAATTAAACTTTGTAAAAATATTTGTAAAACACAGATGGCTCCTAAGAGTTCTATTTGGAACAGCAAAATGGATAGAATTAATAATATCAGAGCAGTCAATTAGATTGTTAAGTGCTTTATAAAAAAAAAGACACAAAAGTTCACGGCGTGACTTAAGGTTTGGAACATGATAAATATTGCATAAATTAGAGTAATACGTCAAAAAATCATGGTTATGGGTTCTGTAACAGAAATAAAAAATAAATTTGGATTGAATTTGCTCAATAATTTTAATTTTATTATTGTAGTAGGGATCCCAAATAAGACTACAGTATTCCAGTTTGGAGCGCACAAGGCAAAAATAAAGTGTTTTAATTGCTGGCTCATTAGAAAAATCTTTAGTCTTTCGTTTAAGAAAACCAAGAACTCTATAAGCATTAGAAACGATGTTGTTGATGTGTAGTGTAAAATCAAGCTTAGTACTAAAAGTGACCCCCAGATCCTTAATAAAGTCAAGATGCGACAAACATTGTTTATCAATTTGATACGAATGAATGAATGGCTCAGATCTACGACTATAACTCATAACATTGCATTTACTAATATTCAAAAAAAGCTTATTTTGAATGCACCACTGGTGCAAATTATCCAAATCGATTTGTAAAAGAGTAACATCTGCGGCAGTACGAATGTCTCTGAAAAGTTTCAAATCATCGGCAAAAAGAAGGTAATCACAATGTTGAAAAATATTACATATATCGTTAATGAATAAAAATAAAAAGCAAAGGTTCTAAATTAGAGCCTTGCGGCACGCCAGAAGTATTAGTAAAAATCATCAGAAATAGCACCATTAATATAAACACATAACATACGACAACTTAAATAAGAAAAAAAACCAGTCAGTAAGATTAATGTGGAAGCCAATGTAGTTCAATTTCCGCAAAAGAATACCGAAGTCAACCACATCAAACGCTTTTGCGAAATCAGTATAAACAACATCAAGTTGACCACCACTTACAAATGAAGAAATTATTTTATTAGTTAAACAAAACAAATTGGTACTCGTAGAACGTTTGGGGAAAAAACCATGCTGAGCAGGTGAGATTAAATTTTTAACTTGACAAAAGAGCTTTTTATATATAATTGTTTCAAAAACTTTAGAAAAAGGGCTCAAAATAGCAAAAGGGCGATAATTTCTGTAATCATTTTTATTTCCTGCTTTAAAAACAGGAATAATTTTAGTATGCTTCCAAGCATCAGGGAAATTGTTTGTCTTTAAAGAAAGGTTAAACAAAATAAGAAGAGGATAGCTCAGCCCATCAGCACAACTTTTAACAATAAAAGAAGGCACATTATCAACCCCAACGGTTGAAGAGGACTTTAAAGCACCAATGGCAAATATAACATCATCATAGGTAATTTTATCAATCTTAATTAGGTCACAGACATTATTGTCATAAAGACTAAAATTCCTGTCATAACTAGTACTAGTTTGATAAACAGAACTAAAATAGTTAGCGAACGCCCCAGCAATATCACGATCATTATCAAAGCACATATTGTTGTAAAACATTTTGTTAGGCGGGGAATAGTTTTTAGTAAAATAAGACCAAAACTTCTTAGGATCAGAAATAAGATTATTTTCGGTTATACGCAAATATTTATTGTAATCATCCTTAATGCTGCTCTTAAGAATAGATCTGAGAGTTCTGAATTCGCTAAGCACATTGGGATCGACGCTTCTTAAAGCCAAATTGCGAACTTTTTTCTTATGCTTTATCAACCCCCTGGGTTTCAGTAGAGTACCAGAAAGGAAATTTCCTCTTATTAATTTTCATGGGAATGGTTTTATTAAAAACATTGAATGAAATATTATAAAACCCGGAGACTGCCAAATTAACATCATTAAAAGCGTTTAAAAAGTTCCAGTCAATTTCAGAAAACATACAAAACATTTGTAAAAAGTCAGCTCTCTTAAAGTCATAACTAGTATTTTTAGCACAACATTTTCTATAACGCTCAAGCATAAATTTAACATCAATTACAAGAGCCGGATGATGCAGATCTTCTGAGACAAGAGGAATATCACTACGATCAACAGAAATATCACAATACTGAATATTAGATAAAATTAAGTCTAAGTATTTGTTATTATAATTGAGAACATTATTAAATTGTTTAAGGTCATACAGATTCATAAAATTAATAAAATTTCTTACAGAAGAATCCATGGTATGAACATTGTCAACATCACCGATACTAGACAGGTTAAAATCACCACATATAAAAATATTATCGTAAGAAATAAAACGATCAAAACAGTCAAAAAAACTTGAGATATTTATCACTATTGAATCCAGGTGGACAATAAATAACACACAACAATAATTTACGGGAGAACCTTAGATTAACTGAAACCCACAAAGACTCAAGGTCTAAGTCCGGCATATCAATACGAACAGCAGAAAAACAGTTCTTGACAGCAATAACTACACCACCTCCACGCTTACAATCATTGGCAGCAAAATAACGATCCCTCCTAAAAACAATATATCTATTATCAAATAAATCATCTGAGTCAATATCATTGCAAAGCCAAGTCTCAGTGAGGCAAATTATATCAAAATTATCAGATGAAACCAAGCTATAGAAATCAGGAATTTTCTTTCTCAGGCCGCGGACGTTTTGGTAGTAAATATGAAGTCATTTCTCAGAATCGTTATTAGGGGTCAGAATCCCATAACTAGCAATCTCGTCCTGTATCACACGATCACTGCGTAAACGACCAAAGAATTCGGTAACAAGGGATCCTTCAGGCCACACTGTTGGATTCATTAAGCTAGAAAAATCGTTTTCACATACCTCAATGTGAAAAGAAGAGTAAGTGTCATACCTGGTTGCTAATTTTTTGCATTGCACGTAATCCAGATTCAGAGGTGTTAAAAAATCGAGCACTTGCTTAGCTGTCGAATCCGGGCTTAACCGGGATAAAAATAAAGATTTCCTTTTCGGTAACTTGGGGATAGTTTTTAAGCCAGCAGGCTTGTTTGCACCATTTATGACGATCTTGGTTTTCATCTTTCTGCCATCAAGGGGCACATCAGCTTGTTTATTGGTACCAGTTAAGTCAGCAGGCTTGAATGAAACTACTGGGACACTATCCACTGATGGGGCAACGACGCTGGCAAAAGATGGTTTCTTAACAGATAAAAACTCACTTAAGGTGTCTTTACAAGCTTCCCGATAAGTATGAGACTTCACACGCTCGAAATTCATGGGGATTAAAAGCTTTAGTTCATTCACAGCATTCCTGGCTTCGTCCCGAAACTGTTGACTCATGTTGCATTTCGAATTTATCGCACTTTCAATCTTCATGTAGCAGGTCTGAAGCAAACCATAAAAAGCTTCATCTTTAAAATCAGCCATCAGTGATCTTCAGTCTTCCGCTCTCCCAACTGCGCTATTTCGGTTCAAACTAATGTTATCTGAACAAACTAATGCACATGTTTTCAATAATATTGCATATAGCATTACTTCGAATTTTATAGCTTCGAACCAGCATTTACAAAAATAACTTTCAAAAATTATCTTTGAGTTGTTAAAAAAAACATTGAGCTGTCTTTGTAAAATAAAAGTAGCATTTCTAATATTATAAAATTGCTCGTAGAAAGCATTAATGGGCCATTTGCATTTTCATTTTCGTATTTTCTTCCATATGGGTTCTAGGAGAAGTTTCGAGCGTATTGGACAGTATTTTTACTGATTCTAAAATTGATGCCAGGAGTGTAATGATTCAGGGACATACTACAAATTGCCTCTTTTTACTTTTCCTACTCATATTTTTATAGAGCACTCTGCAGCATGATTTTACAGTTTTGGTCGCTAATTATGAAAATAATGGCTATAAGAAAAACAGAAAAATAATCATCAAATATTTTATAGCACAGCATTTCCAAGATATTTATTTTTTTTATTCATTTCGAAAACATTGAAAAGTTTTTTTTTTTTTTTTTTTTTTTTACTGATTCTAAAAATGATGCGAAGGGTACAGCAATTCAGGGTAACTACAAAATGCCTATTTTTATCTTCCTTACACATATTTTTATATAGGACTTCGCAACATGATTTTCCAATCATAAACATTTTCTACATATTCTAAAAAACGTATTATTATTATCCGGAATATGTGTAAACTGATGCAAAACAATTAACTAAGTCAGAAGTTTGAAGTTTAATTCAGAATTGAAGAATTTAGTAACTAAGTCACCGAATTAGTTCAGAAAGACGTTGCAGAAAGTATTTATTAGCACAACACTCGGGGAAAAAACTCCTAAAGTACTGAAAAGGTATCCAAACATAAGGAATAGTTATGAAGATCATTTAAATTTGAATTCCATTGCACAAACAATGTTTGGGAGACTTTTTTCTTCCCTCCAAATGAAACTAATTCTGCATAACGCTCAAACCGTTTGTTCGAATGTAACATTTTTATTTATATAATTTCCCATTTTTTATATATTTCTAGTTCCCAAAATTTCAAAATTTGGTCCTTTAACTTTTATATATTTGAATCTCAGGAACCATTTATACTAAAAGAAAGTATCAACCTTATAAAAGAAAGGAATATTCTTTAAAAAATCAATTCTGCATGTTGCGAGTGTGACCGTACACAGACTTACCCGCAACACTTATAAATTATTACTTTTAAAACACAAAACCTTGTTTCATAAAGTTTACACTTTTTTGTTATGACACATAATAGTTCCACACATTCAAATATATAAAGATTGAGAGCCATATTTTAAAATTCTTGGAACAAATATCAAATACACACGTAAAATGTCCCATCCGAGCCATTGGATTGAGCATAAACAAAACGAGCGTGATTTATAGATCAAAACTAAAACGGTCCACCACGGGCCGTTTTTGCATTAAACCCACTTATTTCAAGGGAAATGCAAAATGTTTTGAATGCCGGCCAGGCGTTTTTTTTTTCTTATGCTTCTGACACGTTTTTTTCTAACTCTTCATCATGAACGTCTACTTTAAACTTTGATTCAATAAAACCGATGCCTCCTTAATGATAAATGCCTATCGCTTTTTGAGGTTTAACATAGAGTAAAATTGGGCGCTCAAAATTTGGAACGCACTGCTATCTATCAAAGTTCTTCAAAATAAAAAATAAAAGCAGATAAATTAACGATTGGTTGATTTCTAAATTTGAATTTAGGAATTAACCAATCGAAAACTTTATTTGAATTGTTTGGATCCAAGCTTGTTTCATTCTATTTGCTTGCTGGGCACTGAAGAAGGAGGCTGTTGCCTCCGAAACATGTTTGCCCCCTTTTAAAACTTTTAATCTTTTAATCTTAATTGTGCTTTTAACGTTGTTTCTCATTTTATCCTAACTATGTGTCTTCAAAGTTTGATTGTTACGCCAGTAGCAGTGGAATTTCCCAGAATTATTTTTCTTCACTTAAAAAGCATTTTCCCCTGGTAAACTTGCATTTGAAATAAATAGGGCGAATATCTGAGCATAGAACATTTCCATCCTGATTTGAACGTTGATTGTTCCCGCTATTTTTAAGATTTTTAACTCTTACAGGGTCTTTTATTGTACTTGCTTAAGAGGAGAGCGATTGATAAAATTGTTACAATTATGAGAAAGAGAGAGGGTTTAACAAGAAGAATGACATCATGCTTTTAAGTTTAAGCTAAAATATTTTTCATAAGAAGAGGTTTATGTAATTACTGGGTGAAATGTGACAAGAAGAAGAGGCTAAGATGACACTTCGTGACTAAGAGGGAGAAGGGTCAAATATATTGAAACAAAACATGTTAGAGACTAATAAAATATTTTTTTTTCAAAAGACTTGATGTAAAAATATCTAAAAATTGACATTTTGAATTAAAATATAGAAAAATATGTCTAGCAAAATGTTCACGATAAGCAGATTTTGCAAACGAAGTCTTTCTGTATTGAAAACAGACAGGAATATTTGTGATTTTTCTGGAAAGAATTAAGTCACATGAAAATTTTGTGGAAAAATGGTTTAAGTCAAGTTTAACCAATTGCAGCTTTTATTTAGATCAGGTGGTTTGTTTTACAAGGACACAGGAGAGAAACCCTCCCTAGCTCTCCTTCTAAACCAAAAACCTAAAGACAGTATAAAGAAAGCTACAAAAAAAGTTTTGAAATTACTTGAAGTTTTGGAACTATCAAATTGAATGAATGCTTTTATTTTTCTATATAAATCAAGCTCAAAACATAATTGAAAACAATGCTAGCGACGAAGAAATAGAATTCATAAGCATAGATTTGTGGTAATTAACTAACTTCCATAATTATGTATCTAAAATATATGTTTCACTTACAAGGAAAAAAAAAACTTGTATTACTTTCAAATGAAATAACTCATTTTATTTTATTATACATCTACGTCAAAAAGTAAGTCATAGTTTAATTCATTAATTTCTTCTTTAACTCTTAAATAACTATGCTGCCAGGACTTATTATCATGTAGTTCAGTGTTGTTATCATGTATAAATTACTGGGGAAAATTATCTTTTTCTTGAATTTGTTAATAACTTATAGATAAAAAACTGACGTTTTTTTTTTTTTTCTTTTTTTTCCAATAATGGAAGAAAAAGAAATATTTAACACCAATTGAAAACCAGCTCTTCAACTATGGACAGTGCCAAAACTACGAGCGCTTGTTTAGAAGTAAACATGATGATTTATACTCATTTAAATACATATCATTTAATATGGATTAAATTAAATCTAAATGAAAAATTGCAAGTTAAGTATTATTTTCCATTTCTTAAATTTTTTTATGATGAAGAATTCTACGAAAGCAATTTTTCAAGTATGCTGAATTATTTTATATTAACTTTTCAACTAAAATGGCATCAAAATTAAAATTATTTCTAAAAAAAATAGATTTTTAACATACTTGTATTGACATGAATACACCCATCTCTTTTTCTTAAATAAAAAATCTACAAAAAGTCTACAAAAATATTTCAAACAGAAAAAAACTGAAATTCTACAACAAAGCATGTGCAGCTCTGATCAATACTTTCCCTTTGTTTTACATGGGTGAAAAACTTCGCGGCGCTGATACTTCATAATGAAAGAATTAGGAATTATTGAAGCGAAAATTAACTCCGCCGTTAGAATATGATACTCCCCCTCATTGTGCGGATATCTTTCCCAATTATGAGACTGCTTTTGGATAAAAGTCAATATTTTTAGGAAGCTTGCTGTGCAGGTCTCAAGATTAAAGTTAAGAAAAAGTGAGCAGCGGATATTTGTTTTAATTAAAAGGAAGACTTTAATTTAAAGCTTATTCATTTTTGAAAGTTACGGAAATTCTCTGATGAGCTCCTTCAACGGGAAACATTGGCTATTTCAAAGTTAAGTATCAAACACAGCAAATTTTACGCATACACGCACAAATAACCGATGATTTGCACACACATTTAACGTAGACATATACACTCAAATTCCGTTTCAACGAAGGACCTGCGATATTGTTTCACTATAACGAAATTTTGTTGCACCGATATTGCGAATTTGTCCATTTATTCCAATGTTTTTTGCGATGGGGATAACCAAAATCTTGCTAAAACGAAGTCGGTGTAACGGATTTCGCTACAACGGCATTTGACTATATGTATGCTTGCATACATATGCAGCATCTGAAGACTATAGCTTAAGCGTTTTTTTTTTTTTTTTTTTTTTTTTTTTAACCAGCAATCTGGAACAGCCGTAAGAGAGCTGGGGTACAATCTGTGTCTGATAGCATTACTACTGGTAGGTAAAAAATGAAATTATTTCATTTTTCAAAATTATAAAAGAAGTTTACTTTGCATTTAAGGGTTATTGGAGTTGTGTGCCAATCTAAAATTGTCTCCACTTCCAACACAAACAGAATGAGCTCATCGTAGGTTGCGTGTTTTGTTGTCTGAGTTACGCTGTAGCAAACCAAAGGTTTACAAACCAAAGGTAATGAAGATGCAATTATCTTTGATTTTTAAACGTAGTGTAGCTGGAAAACAAGAATCTGTGAATCTGGTACTGTGAAAGGAAAATATATTCTTAGGTTATAAGCTGAGAGTTACAGCCCTTTTAAGGGGGCTGATTGTCGAAAACTTATAAGTTAAAAAATTACAGTATATTTCTCTGTTCATACCATTTGTCACCAGGCTATTTCTAAGAATGAATGTAATGTTTTATTTACTGTATCAAAACTAATGAACTATAGAAACTTTAAGAGACAAAAAAAATGTTTGCTCCACCATTCATTACATTTCTTGAGGTTGAAGTTTATTTCGTTGATGAACAAATGAGATGTAATTTAAATTCCAATTTCTTTCATGACACTTACTATTAGGCTCAAAAGGTTTAGACTGTTCGTCACCCATTCATACGGCTTGACTGGTACTGCCCAACACCTGAAATAAATATTGTACATTTGCATCACAAGCAGTACTACATTATGCATGTTTGTAAATGTCGGAAGGAAGAACATGTGAATATAAAGCGTAATAAAAATATTGGTCAAAATTTTTAAATAATGGACGCTCAAGAAGAAAACTGTTAGGCTTGTTACTGAAACAATAACAACAACAAATAAATGCATCTTAACTTAATAAGCAAAAATCTACTTTGCTCATTGTAAACATAAACCAAAATTAAACAAAAAAACAAATGGGTTGCCAAAAGAACTGCCACTTTTGGGGACTTTCTGTGCAACAAAAATAGTAAACCAATATTCATCGTCTTCTTGGGGCGTATTAGTTATCCTAAACTCTAAACACGTGGTTGACACCACCAAATGGCGTAGTTACACCTAGTCTATCTTTTCCGCTAACGCAGTATAACACCTAATGAGCTTATTTGCATACGATTTTTTATGATTGAAAAATAATAAATCTAAACCAAAAGACACAGCAAATTTACCAAAAAAAAGAGGGGGGGGGTGGCTTTAAGTAAACGCAAACTAACTACAAAACATCAAATCTAAGTAAGACACTTACTGTTCGTCCTTGAAAACCGCACCTAGTACTCGGGAACCATTCCACTTAAAAAAGGTGTGATGGGTTGTGAGTGGGAACTTCCCAGAATTTAAAACTTGCATTAGCTAGCCTTTTGACACATTCAAAGAAACTATATATTTGAAATTAACATCCTTCTGCGTTGTTTCATACGGCTCAAAATGCTTCTTTTTTACTTTCTTCTATATCTAATATATAGAAGAAAGTATTGGTTTCGTGAAAATTTTCGAATGTCGAATTTTGACGGATTTGCACGTTTTGAGGTGCGCTGAGTCCATTTCGACCATTTTTGGAAAATGTCTGTCTGTGTGTGTGTCTGTGTGTGTGTGAGTTTGTATGTGTGTGACCAGTTTTTGTGACCGCGCTAGAGCAAAAACTACTGAATGAAATTGAACAAAAATTTTTGCACATATGTACCACCATGTGAACTGGTGCACCTGACTTTGTTTAGCGAATTCCTCCAAGGGGGGTGGAGCAATCGCACGTGTTCTGCGCGGGGGTGATTGCTATATCTCAGGAAGTAACCGGCGGAATCAAACGAAAATTAGTCCATATGTAGACCCTACTGAGTACAGGTGCTGATTCAATTTGTTTGTCAATATCTCGAAGGGGGGTGGAGCAATCGCACGTGTTTTGCGCGAGGGTGACTGCTATATCTCAGGAAGTAACCGGCGGAATCAAACGAAAATTGGTCCATAGGTAGACCCTATTGAGTACAGGTGTTGATTCAATTTGTGTGTCAATATCTCAAAGGGGGGTGGAGCAATCAAAAGTGCTTATTTTGTCATTGCACCTACTGTATCTCGGGAAATATTGCTGCGATTTGAATGAAATTTGGAATAAAACTAACCCAATATGGAAGCAAGCATCGATTAAATTTTGGCGCCAATCGCCACAGGGGGAGGGTGGGGTGATTTTTGCGCTTAGTCAACAATGCGAAAAATTAATTCATTAAAAAATCGCTTTCACGCTATTTAATTATCAAAACAGCTGAAAACTTTCAATGATTTGAAATTTTTAACTGTTGCCAATTTCTTTTTACTAACAAATAAAATGTTTGCAATTAATCTAAACAAGGCTTTTGCAATGATTTCCAATTTCGCTCATTGATTCTGCATTTGCAGGGTTATTACGATAATTGGGAAATTGTAGCTGTCTCCAATTACTCGGGCGAGTACGTATTTTATTTTGCAACCGGAATTCCTAAGATAGATATAGAAGAAAGTTTCGTGACGGCCACGACAGCTAGTTTCTTTTTCTTATTGTTATCTTACCTATCACCCCTATTTCGGTAAGATCTGAGAAGACCTGACTCATGCGTTATTACGCGGAAATTTTTACCTAAAAAATCAGACGGTATTTCTGTCAACGCGCTATTTGTTTTCATTCTACAAAATTTTCTACATTCGGGGACAAAAAAGATTTTAAATCAAAACCAATGTAAAATTACGTTTTAAATACATTTTTTGTTATTGTTAATTGTTCTCCACAAGTTTGATTTCCATCAAAATCACATTTTCCTGCTAAAATATATAAATTAAATAAATTTGATATGCTCTCTGTCCTTATCAATCTTACGTAACACCGAACCGTTTTCAGTTAACAATATGAGGCTCATATTGCATTATCGCTCCAACGCAGTTGATACTGAATAATATCTATTTCGGTTAAATTCCCCTGTTATAAATACACGTCATGACGCACGTCTGGATATTGTTAGTTCAGAAAGCTAATAACCAAGTCTCTATTGATATTACTCTTGGCTATATTTCGCGGCTCGGTGACATATAATCCTATATTCAGAATCGCGCCAACGAGCTGATAAAATATTCCGTTTATAAGCTCCAATTAGAATGCGCTAAGGTTGATTTGAATGTGTCGACGCGTTAAATTTATGTTCAAAGTAAGATAAATTAGTTAAAAGGTATGAAAGCTCATAAAATTCACTCTTATAGCATTTGAATTATTTTTATCCTTATTCTAGACTGCTTTTAAAAGCAAAATTAAACATGATTCTTAATTGAAGGGGCAAGTGGATAAAGGTGATATGTGACAATTTTTTTAATTTCTACAAAAAGCTTTGAAAAAAAATGTGTTATTTTTTTGTAATGGATTTTTTACAGCAGGTAAAACGGGGTCATATTCTTAGTTACCAACCATTTCTGTGACCAAGGGGCGTGATACTGATGAACTTATCACCTTCATCCATAATAAAAAGTAAGTTTCAAAAATTATCATACATCACCTTGGTCCACTTACCCCTACAATTACATTTTGCATTATTAGGTGCCAAGATTTTTAAAAACTAAAGCCCTCGTGCACCAACTGTTATGTTGTTCATTGCTGTTTTCCATAATCACGGGACGCAGGAGCGTTCCGCCCCGCCAAGAAAACCAAATACAAGCCGCCAAGAAATTTCCGACGCTAAGAAAAATGTAAAAGAGCGACCAAAGGACTGATTACGCGAGTAACCAAACCGGGGTTTTCACCCTTCTGTATCTCAGCCCCATAAAGATCCCTAGAGGTCATTTTTGGTATATTCCATCTCCAGCGGCTCCTGACGGCACATACTAAAGCAAAACATCCAGGACCCTCAGGGGAAGGGGTGATAAATGTTAAAAAATCGCTATTTTTCGCACTTTTTAGCCTACTTTCCCGTTAAAAATAAAAGAAAGACGAAAAAAGTATTAAAAGTAGCTTAATGCATCTAAAAAATATCGCCAAGTCCAAAAAATATTGCCAAGTTAAAAAAATAAAAAGGTAAAATGAATATCGAAAAATTAAAAATTTGAAAGTAGGGTATTGAGATGGGGAATTTGTGTGTCGGTCGGTCGGTCGGTCTGTCTGTCCCCCCCCTAATAACTTTTGAATCAACATTCCGATTTGGACAAACGTTTTTTTGTTGGAAAGATCTCGGCGAGTACAGCTCATTTCCATATTTGATTTTTCGATTTGAACAATTTTTGGTTCAACTTTGAACTGTTCAAACAACCTGTCCCGCGATGTTAACTTTTGAGTGAACAGTCCGATTTGAACAAACTTTTTTTTGTTCGAAAGATCTTTTCAAGGATACTTCATTCCCGTATTTACATTTCCGATTTGAATAATTTTTCGTTCAACATTGAACCGCTCAATCAAGCTGTCACCCCTAATAACTTTTTAGTGAACAATCCGATTTAAATAAACTTTTTTTTTTGTTCGAAGAATCTCAGCAAGGATACTTCATTACCGTATTTAAATTTTCCATTTGAGCATTTTTTCGTTCAACATTGAACCGTTCAAGCAACCTTTCCCCACCTAATAACTTTTGAGTGAACCGTCCGAATGGAATAAACTTTTTTTTGTTTGAAAGATCTCGGAGAGGCTTTCCCATACATTCCCATATTTCGCTTTTTGATTTGAACCATTTTTCGTTCAATATTGAACCGTTCAGAAAAAAAAATTAACATTAGCGTCTACGGGTAATTTAAGTTGAATGTTGATCCTGAACTTAAAGTCGGATTTCCTTCAAACTAACTTTGTAAAAAAATGGTTTTGATAAATAATGTTTGTAAAGTACTTTTCTGAGTAATCTTCTGTGAGGACTCTGATTCCGACTCCGACTCCGCAAACATGGCGGAAATGCAGGCTCAGAAAAAAAAATGACTGACTGTGCAGACGATTTTTCGTTTATTTATTCATTTTTTTTATTTTTATTGTTATTATTATTATTTTTTTATTTTTTTTTTGGCAGACGATTTTTTTGTAACAAAAATTTTTCATTCACGAGAACATTTTATTCTTTATTTATATTTAACAACTGACAACGGATTAAAAGTGAAATTCGAGACATTTTATTAACGGACGAGTTTTTTTTTCTTTTTTTTTTCTCTCTTTGATAAAATATGTTTTGGTGCTCTTTTACTTTTATTTATTTATTTATTTATTTTAGTATTATTATTATTATTTTTTCTTGAAAACGATGTAGGATTTTTTCTACGGAGGAACTGTAACAGTTACACTCTTTAAAAGGTGCAACAACACTTTATTTATTCGTTAATTACTGTTTACGTGTCTATTTCATCTGATGAGAGGGGTATATTTTGCTTTTCGAAATCAGCTCTAAGTGCTAAAAAGGTATGTTTGACATAATTTTCACTCTCAGATAATCAAGAGAATAATGATCAGATGAGAGAATGCCGATGTCGATGTACGGGAAAGTAGGCTCGTTTAGTTCTTGACAGAACTTCTTGTTAAAAATTGTTTGACAGGGGTCCAGACTAAACGGTAACTCGGATTGAGCTCTCATTTTGCACCCACATTTATTTTGTCCCAAAGCTCGGCATAGGGGTTTTTTCGACACCCCACCCCCTCCCCCCTCGTTTTAATTTCCCATATCTTTTCTCCCCGTGGGTGTTAAGTGAAGTGGGTATGAATATTCTCGATGAGACATTGAGGACGTATAACAAAATTTAGCCTCCGGGGTCATCGCAGGCCGGTGTTATCTACTTATATTAAAAACTGAGTATCTTTCTAACTATCTTTCTTTCTAACTATCTTTCTTTCTATCTTTCTTTCTAACTATCTTTCTATGTCACGCTTCTTTCTCCTGAACGCCAATGACCTGAAAGTCGAACCAGGTACCGATAGATAGGTAATTTTTCAAGCTTCATTAGTTTCAATTGATATAATTATACGATTTTAATTAGCGAAGATATCAATTAATAAGTAGTCAAGTTTAAAGCGATTAAGCCTAATAAATGATTAAATATGAAATCCATTCTTGCAAACCGTCGTTGCTATGAAACAGATAATAACAATGATAATGAGAATTTTGAATGAAGCTTAACTAAATCAAACACGAAACTCATAAGCGGGCCACTTACGTAGAATTTTTATCGCTAGCTACTGGTAATATTTTGAAACATTTATTTGTTGAAGAGCCATCTACTTATATTAAAAACTGAGTATCTATGTCTGCTTTTTTCCTTGAGCGAGCTGAACTTTTACTGAAACTTTCCTCACCATCTTGAAGACGTGAAGCATCTCAATAATTCGAATGAGTTTTTTTATATAGGAAAAAAGTAAAGGCGTGAAGCGCCTGTAAGCGAGCCGCCTTGGCGGGGAGTAGTTTTTTGAAAATTTCCTCACTACTTTAAAGGCATGAAGTGCCCGTGCAACGCCGGGCCACGTGCGTGGTATTAAGGCCCCTATATATACGAGCCGGCGCATCAAGATTAAGTTTCACCACTTTGGATCCAGCGCGTGTTTGTGTGTTTGAGTGGTTGTCTTTTCTGGCCAGTAATCGCGTTTTGGTCATTTTTCACTGTGAGCAATTATTAGCGGCACGTGGATTTGGCAAAGCTTAGAAATGTGCCAAAACTTTTTTTTGGTAACCCTACTCCGCAACAATGAAAATTTGAAAGTAAAAGTTAAGGAATTGGATCCAAAGTGGTGAAACTTAATCTTGATGCGTCGGCCTATCTATATAGCGGCTCTACGTGGTATGTCTTGAAATCGAATGAACATTAAATTCTATTAAATAATATAACTTCAGAATGAGGTAAAAGTTAGAGAGGGGGGACGTTATGCATCAACATGCCGCAGGAAGCTAATCTAGCTGCCCTGGCATCTAGTTAATGCTTAAAAGTTGTCCGATTTCTATCAATTAGTTCTGTTCAACGTCTGAGCATTTATTCAAGCGATTGGAGACTGTTGTCATTGTTGGGTGACGAGGAGAGTAAACTCAATTATTTAAAATTTCATCTATTGCCAGTTTCTATTTGTTAACAAATAAAATATTCGTAATTGATTTTATTGCATAAAGCTTTTAAAAGGGGTCTTCAATTTAGTTTATTTTAATATGAGTTCGGCAGTTTTTTAATCGGAGGTCGGGTCGGTTTTGTTTTTTTTTTTTTAATTTTTAATTTAATCGTAGTTCTTGTTAGCAACTAGCTTTGTTTTGTGTCTGTTCGGGCAAGGCTTCACTTGAAGCCTTGGTTCGGGTAGTACATTGTGATTGATTTCAAACTTATCCTCGACTTAAGTAGAGCCTTAAACTTATGCGCTAAGTGCATGCCTCCAAGAAAGTTATATGTCCGCAGCCAAGAAAAATGTTGAAGTGGGAAAAAAAAAAAAAAAATGATAAAGTAATACAACAGCACGAAATTTCCGATGGACGTTCATTTATGTCCTGATGGACGTTCAAACGTCCAAAAGTCGTCTTTTGACGTCGTTGAACGTCCATCGAACGTTTGGTGCTCTTGGGGTAATATTATTGCAAAAAGATGTGATATCTCCCCAAAAACAACTCTGTTGTAAAAACATCCCCCGCCAAGAAAACCTTTAAACACTCAGCCTTAAAAAGTTATGATATCGAGTTTTCCCGCCAAGTTTGTGCCAAACTACTCCTCGCCTGTATGGATAGTTCGTTTAAATTGTTTTCAGTACTGTTAGGCGGGAAGTTTTGTAAAGTGAGGTGGTTGCTTGATGAGTAAAAACTTCCCGCCTGGCAGGTCTGAAAAAAATTTAAACGAACTATCCATACAGGCGAGGAGTAGTTTGGCACAAACTTGGTGGGAAAACTCGATATCATAACTTTTTAAGGCTGAGTGTTTAAAGGTTTTCTTGGCGGGGGATGTTTTTACAACAGAGTTGTTTTTGAGGAGATGAGACTATTTTTAAAACTGACCACAAAATATCCCGTCTTAGTAAATTGACGGATCTTCATTGTATGCTGTAGAAATCTTTGTGCAACTGCAAACAACGCATTCATTTCAATAAAATCCAAAATTCTTAGAGATGTGTGAATAATCTTTTTTGTTACATATGTACCCATTGATATGCTTTGATAGGTGCGACTTTGCTATGGATACAGTAAAACTTCGATAACTCGACTACCCCAGAAAGTCAACAGTTATTTTTGCGATGGTTGGCCCAATAATTTCAGTGAGCGGAGACCTACCTAAATCGACACACATTTGCAAAAACCTCTACAGGTCGCTATCTGCACTTCAAAAAAAAAAATGAACTGTTGTTTTTACGGTATAATTAAAACTGAAATGCACGGTAATAAACTGTAAAACTAACAATTGTACAGTTTCTTACTGTAAAGTTAACATTTTTATAGTTTATGGCCGTAAAATTGAGCTGTATTACACTGTAGAAACAATACTATAGTACGGACAGCAGAATTTCCAGTTTAAAACTGTAAAATGCACGGTAATAAACTGTAAAATTAGCAATTTTACAGTCTACTACTGTAAAATGAGCAATTTTACATTTTAGTACTGTAAAAGTAGCAATTTTAGAGTTTATTACTATAAAGATCACGTATTGTAAAAACAACGTTTATTTTTTACAGTGTACCTCCGCTTTTGGTCCACTATTTTCAACCAAGATTCTTTAACATCGACACTTTCTGAGAATTTGATGCTGCGGTTTCTTGTTTTTAGGCAGACAATCAATTCTTTTCTAGCATTTCTTATCTCTTTTCAAAAAATAATTATTTATTCCTCCCATGAGGTACTCAAACAATAATATTTACTTTATCACGTACTTTTTGAAAAAAAAAATCAAATCATTTACCAGAATTGAATTTTATTATGTGCTTGGTAAGCACTAGTCAAAGAAAAACTCATTGGGAAGGATTGACCCTCGGTAAGTTGATACCCGCTTAACTCGACATGTTTTCGTAACCCCTTCAGGTGTCGAGTTACCGAAGTTTCACTGTGTATCAATTTTCTCTGAAGATTAAACCCCTGTTTATGCAAATTATCATGTAATACTGCGACCACCGCTACGCGGCCTAAGTTTACTTAAGACAGCTAATTCTGTCTGCCGGTTGGTGTTCGTCTTCTTGTTGTTGATGTGGCTTCTTGTGGTTGTTCGCATTGTGTGTGTGAATACGCCAGAGTGTCGCAAATAAAGGTGCTTTTTTTGTGAAGTATGAGTCAAGTAATTAATTTACTTTTGGAATAAGAGCTATCAACAGTTGGGGAATTTTGCCCAACAACCCCAACAACATTATTATTGCTTTATTCGTCATTTTCTTGTTTTTCACCATTTGTTAGCTTACTGTATTTTTTTATGTTTATTACTGTAAAATTAGCAATTTTTACAGTTTATTACTGTAAATTTAACTGTAGAAATAGAAATTAACTGTAAAAATTGCCAATTTTACAATAATAAACTGTAAAATTTCTACTTTTACAGTACTTAACTGTTAAATTGCTAATTTTACAGTAGTAAACTGAAAAATTGCTAATTTCGCAGTTTATTACCGTGCATTTTACAGTTTTAAACTGGAGCCTCTGCTGTCAGTATTATACTGTTGCTTTTACAGTATAATACAGCTAAACTTTATGGCAATAAACTAAAATTTCTAAATTTACAGTAAGAAACTGTTAAATTGCTAGTTTTACAGTTTAGTACTGTTTATTTTACAGAAACCTCGACTGCCAGTATTATACTGTAAAAACAAGCGTTCGTTTTTTTGCAGTGTGTAGTCAATGAAATTCATTTCAAACTTCTTAAAACTTCTAACTTCTTGGAATAGAAACATATTTCCATTTTAACCTTAAAGCGTCTGTAGTCCGCAGAAAGAACGAAAGCTTAGACCTGCTTTTCTGTGAAAATTGTTTTCGGGTGAATGTAAAGGAAACCTTGCGGGATCCTTTCCCGGCGTTCCTTTCTTCATAAATAGGATTTAGCTGAATGGCTGGTAATCGTACGCAATCTTTCCCAGGGGTTGAACTTCATAGTATACTACGCAAACTTGTTTTAAATAGAAAATGAAAGGCATCTCTTAGAATGTTACAATTCACTTACAAACAAGGTCGCAGATTTGCTTTTATTTATCTACCTAAAATTTCGAAAGTGACGTCTTTTTGCTTCGTGTTTTCGAGCGAGTTTAACCCATTTATGCCCAAGTTTTTTTTTAACAATTTTTTAAAATTTTTATCTGCTTAAAACTTTTACTTGGAATGGTTTACATACATTTTAGGCTTAAAATATTTCGCCGTTGCCATATTTATTAAGTTATTTAACGTTCTGTTTATGGGATATTTTGCAGATATGTGAGCGAAATACGGCCTTATTTGACTTTACTTTTGCAAAGTAACATTACAGAGGCATCTCTGATCAATTTTAAGCAAATCATTACAAAATAGTTTAATTTTATGAAAATTAAGTTCGCAAAAAAACTTACTTTCTGTGGCTACCCATGCTGGATCGTTGCTTGACCGATTTGTCTGAAAATAGCTGTCAATAAATAAAGTGTGATGTCCAAATAGTGGCTCTAACTGGTTTTCTCAAGAAGAAGGACTATTTAACTTGTGGAAAACAGCTTTAGTAAAATGATATACCCATTACAGGTATTTGTATGCAGTAACTAACAAGCGTCCCGATTTTAGGCTACTGGGTATAAATGGGTTAACCAACGTTTCCTAAATTCTAAATGCCTACTACATTTGCTTCACTACGGGAGACCTTTTTTCCACTTTGAGCGCCACCTTGCGGGGGCGCTCCGATGATGCCGTTGCTATGGTGATAAATCCAAACAATATTCAAATTAAATTTTTTGATTGACTATTTTTTAAATTTAAATTGAGAAATCAACCAATCGTTGATTTCTCTGTCTCGAAGAACTCCAATAGATGGCAGTACGTCATGAACCAAGGGAGAAATTTTGCTCTGTGCTAAAAACCAGAAAGCAGTAGACATTTAGTATTTAGGAGGCATTGGTTTAACACAACTAGTGAACTGCAGAGTTAAGCTCAAACTTTTAGAAAATATTTTATCAGGAATAAAATTAAAATAAAAGAAAACATTGTTTCAAACTTAAGAAAAATGGGAGAGACGTAAAGTTTGAAATTTTACAAGTTTTATACATATAAGTCAACTTAAACGAAACATGAAACTTACTGTTCATCTGCAAAATGCCACCTCAAAAGAGCAAATGTTACAACTGGAAAAACTGGGAATACTAAGGAAAGAAAAAAGCTAATTAGGTATGACATCGACACTTTTTTTATACGTAAAACCAAAAAATAACTAAAGGTACAGTCAATGTCAATTCAAACAAAGGCGGTACCTTCATCGTCTCGCAAGGTTTTGAATTTTACATCTGTCATGCGGAAAAAAGTAAGCTACAAACACATTTTTGTTCTCCCCCCCCCCCTCCCTGAAAACAAACTAGCCCCCGAGATAGAATTCGCCAAAGATGAAAACCTGCGAGCTAGTTTTCACTTGTGATCTTCGACAAAAATTTCCCCCAATATTTTCTCCAAAACAGTGCATGATATTTTATTGCGATTTTTTTTCCTCCAAAGATAAATTCTTAAGGAAATTAATTTATTCTTAAGGAAAATGTGTACCACTTATAAAAATTTGCTTGATATTTCTTGTTGTAGTGTTTCAGAAAGAATCATTTCAAATCAAGTTTTGAAATTTTCCAAATTTTTGATTTTTTTACTGCTGCTCAGTACGATTAAATCCCACATTTCCTAAAAAAGAAGGCACATGCTTTTGAGTTTAACAGATTTTTTGAGGCACTTGAAAACATGAGATTTTTCGGGAACTCTATATCAAAAAATAACTTGAATGGCCACCTTCTTTAGCAGAAGGTGGCTAGAAAATATTTTTTTATTTAATTATACAGCTACATTTTAGTTTTAGCTGTCATTTTATCAAGAATTTTCGTTTTTGTGAAAACAAGGTACTACATAAAATTTGCTCGTGGAGAAAAGTTCCGGTTTTGCAAAACGGCAAAGAAAACCTTTACATCAGTACCTGAGAAACAACCCTTTTTTTCAAACGCCTCTAAAACCTTTTAAACTCAAACAAAAAAGTAGAAAATAAATAACTCACCTTTTCAGTGAATGTAGTACTGATTGATACCGATCAGCAGTAAAAAGTCTGCTCTGCATTTGGGAAAAAATTAAAAGTTGATTTTGTAGCGAAAAAAAATAAAGTTAATTTTTTAAAACTGTGTATCAAGAATTACACACCTATTTCCAAATGACACATACCATCTTAGAGAAAAAAATGCCTATCTTCAAAATAAAACAACATCAACAAAATATCAGGCAAAATTTTGGAGATAAAACAGTTTGGAATTTTTATCGAGAACAGCAAATGAGAAATGGCATTCAGGCTGCCACCTTTGGCTGTATCACGGATAGAATTTTCTCTATCTTCTCTACTAATAATAAAGCTGAAGGTTTGTCTCTCTTTCTGTCCTTCTGTCTGTCTGTTACGCGCGTAGCGCCAAAACCGTTCGGTCGATTTTCATGCCACTTGGTACAAAATTAGTTTGTAGCATGTAGTTTTGCACCTCGAAGCGATTTTTCGAAAATTCCATTTCGTTCTTTTTCTATTCGAATTCTAAGCGGAAATTCGATAAAATAGGGAAGAAATATTTCGTACACATTTTCAAGTCTTATGTCATTCGAAAGCTTGAAATTTTCTGCACAAAATGACATTTTTTCGAAGTTTCTACGATCATCAGGAGAGCTGTAACAATTGTTTTAAGAATCCCGGAATTCAAGGCTTACCTTCAGTAAAGCAAGCCAAACGATTCTAAATGTAATAGCTCGAGGATAAAATTTGTTTGAAAAGAGAGATGAAATGAATTATTTCATCAACGGAAATCAACTTTTCATGTTGTTACCATGGTTACGTGTTCATACTTATTTTTGTTTCGTTCTTTTTCCAGCGTTGCCAGACGTAGTATTTTTGATACTACGGTTGTATTTTTTCGGCCCAAATAAGGAGCGTAGTATTTTTCCGGCAACCCTGTTTCCAATATTCTAATGACTTAATTAAAAGATTTGGCGGATTTTTTTTTTTTTTTTTCATTTTAATAGATTTCGCATTTCAGCAACATTGATTTTGGCAACGTTTGGAAACAGTAGTATTTTGTAATATTTTTTTTTAGAGGAGGCGTAGTATTTTTTTGTTTTAATTCTCTGGCAACCCTGTCTTTTTCCCGGTGAAAACGCTTTGGGACCTATACTTGGCCTGTTTTTGCGTGTCTCGCGGAAGTGAAAGCTTTGAGAGAAACTACGTAAAATAGCCAGGGTTACCACGCTTGGCGCGCCTATCGCCCATCTAGCGAGAAAAGGGTACCTAAAGCACAGATTAACCAAATATCGTATCAATTGCGATATTGCATCGTTCTTTTTAAAGTGTTTCATTTCGGAAAATGAATTGTTTTGTTTTTTAAGCTAGGAAAGAAAACTTTCTTCTTCTTTTAAACTTTCGTAAGATTTCTGTTAGTTTCTGTGAGCAACAAAATTGTTCTTATTTTCTCAACAATATTTTTTCAACAATATTCTTTTCGGATTTATTAGAAAGTTTTTTAAAAATGGAATCAATCAAAGTATGAGGATAGTTTCTATCAATAGCCACAGCTTTAAGATAGTTGAGTTCAGCATTAAGAAGTTCCGGTGAAGAACAAAGATTAATAGCACGGTAGACAAAAGTATTAAATGCAGCATATTTTTGACTAGGAGGGTGAGATGAAAGTCGATGAGGAGGTAACGAGACAGCAAAAGGTTTGCGATAAACGGTAGTTTCAAAGCCGAATTCAGTACGAGAAACTAGAACATCAAGAAAGAGAATACAATTATCCTGTTCTTTCTCACAAGAGAATTGAATATGATGATCTATAGAATTTAAAACGGATAAAATATCGTCATTTTGAAACTGGTTATGGTTCATTAGAACAAAACAGTCGTCAACATATCTTTGATTGATTCCATTTTTAAAAAACTTTCTAATAAATCCGAAAAGAATATTGTTGAGAGAACTGTCATCAGAAAGAATTTGGTTGTTTTGCCATTCTTTCCCTCTGTGAGTTATCAGGTTGCTAAGATTCTCAAACGTTTCAATTTCCAAGTGGTATTCTCTCCTATGAATAAACTATGTTTCTCTTCTCCCAAAAGATCCCATTCATCCTCTTAACAGTTGTGGTATTTATAAAATTAATTGCATTTGTAATTTATCCTATATAGGACAGACGCGACGGGCTTTGAAATTCCGCTTAAAAGAACATCAGAATCATGTGAAAAAGCAGCAATTAAATAAGTCTAGTATTGCGCAACATTGTTGGGACAAGAATCATTCTTTCGATTTTAATTCCTTTCAAATTATCCAAAAATGCCCCAACCCATCAGATCTTGATTTTTGGGAATCCTTCCACATTTTGAAAAACAGTTCTGACTTAGTTAACGATATAAATGCTATTCCTTATTTTTCTGCAGTTTGGCGTCCATTTGTATAAATTTTAATTGTTAGAATTTTGGCTTTTCGTGTTGCTAATCTTTACATTTCAATTTTTTGCTCACATTTTTTGATTAATTTAAAATTTTATTTCATTTTATTTCATTCTGTTTTCTTTCTGCTGTTTTTCGGTACATATTTTTTCCCTATTTGCAAATTTATTGCTAATTTATTCATAAGTGGTTTCATTTTTTGACAATATTTATGATCTATGGGATCTTTTGGAAATTTATTTCTTAACGGTTTTTTCTTGATGGTTTCATGTAATAAATTTCGGCTCTAAGCATTGTCTTGTTTGTTTAGTTAATATCCAGTTCTTGCTATTTATACTGTCTTTTGTTCGAAAGTGTTGCTTTTATCGGATGACTCTTCATCCTAAAGCTCACACCTCTTGCATTGAAAAAGAGGCTCCTTGTAGCCTCGAAACACGTGTCTGCGGTATACCTGCATATTTGTGCATCTCTAACGTTGGAATAAACTTCACATCTATCGCACAAAGGTATTTATTTTCTTTATTTATGAAGGTAAGGTTTCTTTTCTTATTTTTTTCCCCTGAATTGACATAGACTGTACCTAAAACAGACTAGTTTATATAGTTAAACAAGATTAACATGACGAAGCAACTTACCCCAGCCAATGAAGTAGAACATGCGCAATGACTTCTGCTCTGCAAAAGCTGCCGCTATGAGTTTATGCAGGTAGAAACCTTCACAGAACATCCACATATAGGTGCACATGCGGGAATACTTTGTCAAAATATACAGTAACCGGCAGCCAGGCTGGAAAGAAGCAAAAGTATGCATTTAGCAAGAGGCAAAATTAGTTATGGCTGCGATTTAAGAGAGCTGTTATCGGAGGCTACGAAAATAAATCAGTACCAAAAGGTTAATATAAAATTTAGTGTATTTACGAAGTTTTAAACTATATAACACTGTATGCAAAATTGTTGCATACCGTGTGTTGTACGCAAAATACTGGCAGCCGAGGTTTCAATTCAAAACTGCAAAATGCACAGTAGTAAACAGTAAAACTACCAATTTTACAGTTTATTGCCATAAAATTTAGTTATATAATACTGTAAAAACAACTGTATAATACTGGCAGCAGAGGTTTTAGTTTAAAACTGTAAAATGCAAGATAATAAACTGTAAAGTTGGTAGTTTTAGAGTTTATTACTGTAAAATGAGAAATTTTACAGTTTAGTACTGCAAAGTTAAAAATTTTAGTTTCTTACTGTAAAAGAGGCAATTTTTACAGTTAATTACTATAAAATTATTTGTATTATACTGTAAAAACAACATCCAATTTTTACAGTGTACAGCCTGTTTATGTAGCATGTATGTCGCACGTAGTTCTTCCACTACAGGCTCTGGTATTACAAGTCCACTGCTGGGCCTGAAGGGCAGTAACTTACTGTTGATTATAGGATAAAATGAATACAATAACTGGTTTTCCTTTTACCATCAATGACACTCTTGCTCTTGAAAATAGTTTATTTTTACTATATTTACCATATTCTTCTCTCCTGGCCTTTTTAAAGATGCAATTCGCACCAAGAACATCCAAGTTCTTTAAAACGAATGAAAAAGCACTTTCTTCTGTGCGTAATTTGTAAAAGATGCACTAACCGAATTTACTTATGGAATATGAAAAAGTCACCTTTAATATTTTCGCATTCTCTCGTAGAATGTGAAAAATTATCGCTCTTTCGTAGCATCTTACCTTCTTCCGGATGTGTCAGACATTTGCTAATTTTACCAAAAAATGAAAAGGAAGCACTAAGTTTTTTAAACGACAGAAATATCAAAATTTTCTGACCTTCTTCTATATTTTCACCCATGCCCCTCTGTCAATTATTCAAAAAATTATATGATTCTAGCCAAAATAATTGAAAGAGAAACTTAGATATTTTAAAGACGAAAAAAAAAATGAATACTCAAGAAGTTATATTGAGTATGAAATTTACGTAAATAGGTTATGTGACGACAATATTTATAATCTTGTGTGTTTGAGTTTATGTATGTATACATTCAAATTATTTGCTCCAAACTTTCTAGAATTTGATCTGTTTGTTGAAGAAATCTAATATCTTAATATTACTAATAGTCTTATGCATAAAGTCACAAACCTTTCCTAATTTAATTATCTTAAATGATCCAATTTAACACAAATAATGTTCCTCGAATTAACTTTCATTAGTATTTCCAAAGATCAAATTATTTGCGAATTCTCTACAAACACAGAAATGTGTTCGAAATGAATTGAATAAGACAATTACTGGATGCCAATGATTAGCAATGCGAATGAAAATGTGTCAAGATCAGTTATAAACGAGTTTAATCTGCAATTTTTACTTTGGATTTGTTGCCTAGGTGCGAGTTATGTATGCATGAATTACTCAAATTTCAAGTGAATTACAATAGGAGTGTTGTTATCGGGAATTATTTTCAAACACCTAATATTAATTTCCATTAAATTTTATTCATAAAAGGACAAAACAAAGAGAGAACTTGATGTCACAGAAATTTCGACATAAAATAAATCTTTGTCGACAACTTTCTGATCATGCCTTTGGCTCTTCTTAACTTAATAAATGAGTGTTTGTGTTGCCAATCAGTTCTTGTTTGCGCGTCAATAATTTCATCATTAAAACCGCTTTTATCCACAGGAGCATGAGGTGTTCATTGCGCTTTGGCGAAAATAGAATAGAATAGAACAGCTGTCACTGTTGGTATAGTGTCATAATATAGGGTGACAATTATAGAACTAACTGGAAAATAACTGGATAACTTGTGAACTGTAAGCAAGATTCTATGAAAACTTGGAAGTTAAACTCAGCATGAGTACAGATGTTTAAGGGAAAGAAATTGTTATTTACATGTTTGTAACAATGTAGAAATACTTCTGAGCGTATGTTAATTTAAGGGCTTGGGAGATGAAGGGGTTATGTGACAAAACAGAAATTGCGAGTAATTAAAGTTCAAAGTTTTATTGTTGCAGCTTTTTTGTTTTCTGGTTTTGATCGTTAGTAGGGGAAGACCGCCTATATTGGACCCCCTAAGAACAGGAGGCCTGTGTCGCTCAATGTGAAGCAAAACAGAAATGTAAAATAAGGCATCGTAAGCTAAATTTAATCAGGAACAGCAGTAGGAGCTTTTATTTTCTGAAAATATGAAAATTATTTTTAAAAAAAATATCTTACAAAAAGTTGCAAAAGTCCGATTCAGGAATATATGCGCCTAAATTGAACCATGCGCTTCCTAAATTGGACCGTACGACGAAATCATGGAATAATTTATATAACTATACAGATTTTTTCCAGAACTTGCAAGATAATTTCTTTTTCTTCGGCCTCACTTAGGCAATGTTGATAAACTCGTCGATTGCATTTCATACACTTAATTATGGTTTGCACTTCATCTCTATGACAAATATTGCAATAACAATAATTGTTTTGTGCAGTTCCTTCATTCTTCTTGTGTGACTTTTTCTGCTCTATGCCTCTTTTATACGGCGTTAGAATGATTGCTGAGATAGCCTTCCTTTCTGTTCCTTTTTTTTTTTTTTAGGCAAAGGTGATATGTGAGCCGGCTTTACAAAATCATAGTTAGGGCCATGCTCCACATCGACGTAAAGCAGAAAAAATAGGCAGAAGCGTAAAATGGATTCAATGGTGTTCCTATGGAAAGTAACCGGATTTTCGGTTTCTGCCTTCAGTTTCGGTCGCGTTTTACGCTGATGTGGAGCATGGCCCTTAGAGTTGACAATCATGTTTTAATGAGAACTATCCGCCGATTCTGCAGAACTTGTACTAATTTAAGTCGTAACTAGTTCTTGTACATGGTGTACAACTTGCACCGAACATGTAACCTGTTCAGTGTTCACTTTGAGTAGTTTTATCTGGACTACTTGCCTCTAATTCTGTTGCAGCCAAATCAATGTCCATTAAACACATGTCAATTAACATACCAAACTCCTGTTCTTTAGAATCAACTCACAGCTTTTGCCATGGCCTTAATTGCGGTTGGCCCATAAGAGTTACCAAACAGTTCTGTGCGATATTAGATAAGGGATCTCATTAGATGTTCTCGCATCCATGTATCACATGCTCGATTAAAATATGTAGACAGAGACTGAATAAAATCACATCTACGTGTATGATGTGCTTAAAGAGAAATTATAAATATATCGTTCTCGTTAGCCAAGTTTATTGCATCAATGTTCTTTATGTAAGTGCTTTGCCTATCCATTGATAGAAAAACATTCTTTTTACATTGCTTACATTAACAGTTTTGATGAAATGTTGCATCAATTGTGTGAATTATTATTTGTGATCCAACCTTTTTTTTTTTTTTGAACAAGCTATTGATCACCAGGGAAACTTTTACGATAAGTTCATACATAGAACGTAATCTTTTGAAAATAAGCATGGGGAGCTTGCAATTCTGTTGCACTCATGTAACAATTAACCAGTGTATTTCTACCACGTTCACCACTCATTAATGCTCCAACCTGGTGTTTATCTCTATACGTCAATATATTTTGGGGCTTTTGGACAATGAAAAGACCGGATTCATCTACATTGAACATATAAATTGTAGCATATAAATTGTTTCCTTTTTAAATCGTTTTAAAAATGTCGAAGAATTTCATATTTTTCTCTCGATAAACCAGCATACATTTTATTTAAGTTAATAAATATGTTTCACAACCTGAAACTGCAGCTCAACGGATGAAGAAAAAAAAAACTTACATTTTAAGAAGTTGCAGCTTCTACTTGATAAAAACGTGCTTGCTAAAAAAGTTTAAATGAATATCGTGAATAGGTGTTAAAGTATGCTTAAAATAATTTTAACTACGCTATTAAATAAAACGAGTCAGTTATTTTATGTTACGATTAATAAAAAGTCTTATTTAAAATGAAATTTTTAAATTGGACCACCGGTCCAATATAGGAAAATTTTTTCGGTCCAATAAAGGAAAACACGCCATTTTTTATTCCTCAGCTCATTGCTCTGTCAAAAATTATCACAATCGGGCATGTAAATACATCAATATTATTAAACACAGATTAAAATACTGTAACAGTGTTTTACCGCAATTCACAAGTTTTTGAGTTATCGCTCTAGAAACAAGTCCACAAAATAAGATTTTGCACGTTTTCAACACAAATCAAGCCGTAACTCACGCTAAACAGTTCGAAGACTGGTGAAACATCATACACATTAATTTTATTCCTAAAACTTCATATTTTTACTGCTAAAGCGTAGCACAGATCTCCGTTCTAGATTTAAGCCCGAGGTCCAATTTAAGCAGTGGTCCAATATAGGTGGTCTTTCCCTATGTTAATTAAATTGGTGTAATGATATCTACTTTTTGATGTTTCAAGTTTTATTTGCTTACCTGTACCCATTGCTTACCATGGTCCAGAGGGTTTTTTTTAAATGTAACATAGCTCCTTCATCCTCCAAGCCCTTCAATTGTCAAGGTCTATGATTCTACCACCACTGGTCCGATTTTGATTAAAAAGTAATGTGTAACAGAGGACAAGCTAAGAGAAACTAGTCTCCGTGTTATACCAATCAAAACATTGTCAGAGCACAGTATTTCAAAATTACCACATCCATACTGTAGACAGTGATCCGAAATTCAAAACGATGTGGTTCATCTAGGACGCTGATCGCGACCTCATTGGACCGTTTGAGTGTTTAGTCCTAAAGGGGCATTTTTGGGAAATCCATGCTGGCTGTGGGGCGAGTCCAATTTTCTTAAGCACCCAATTTTTCTGATCTCAACTTTTGTGACTTATTTGTGTAAGAAGCACGGAGGAAAATTGTACAAACAATACTCACCCTCCCTCAACTATCATTGAGCTCAAAACTGCCATATAGGGGTGCATCAAAAACATTGACACTTCAATAAGTTTCAATGGACTTAACGATTCGTTTGTCACATCTTAATTGCAAGCATATCAAGCATATCAAAACTAAATCTAAACACATGCATTACTTTTAACGTCTAAATAAAACTTTGAATCCATTTAGTATTTTAAATTTTAAATTTTTATTTAATTAAGCTGAGATTAATTGCCCCCCTGCACAGCGCGGTAGTTTACAGTGAGGATGAGAAACCTGCGGCTATCTTGAGTTTTCTATGCGACCTCCGCACAAATAAAATCACAACGTTTTTAAAGAACTCAACAATGTATCTTAAGCAATTGAAAATTAAAAGCTGTAAGCAATCTCTGAAGTAAGATGTATTAAAAGGCCAGAATGTTTCAAAGAAGAAAAAAGCAAGGGCATACGTAATCAGTTTTGCAGTCTAACCTTCCTGCAATATTTCACAGTGACTTAGCCTCTTGGAGAAAGTGTTCACATAAAATAAATAAATAAAAAACAGTTGCTAAATTTATTACGCGGAAAAGTTGTTAGCTATACGTGGTGTCGTCTGCGTAAAGATGAGCTTGATACAATGTCATCTTTGTATGCAATTTACAGCAGTCATCTATGCCCTCTTAAGACTTAAGAAATTTTCCTGTAGCTTTTTTCTTGTTTTCTAAATAAAAAACAACAAGAAACGCGGAGGCTTCGTGTGTATCAGGTTTCACCAACTTCCCGCACTTTCTCTTTTAAACAATTTGGTTACTTATCTCCCCAAACTTTGGGACACAAAATTTCTTTCAAATTGTTTCAACTTTATTCAATGCAAACTTAATGCTATGTTTGACCTGGTGAACCTATCCTGCTCAACGTTGTCTCATGCTCTAATTGGTGTCCCAGAAACCACTTTGACGAAGTTACTGCTTATTAATGGTACAGAGATCTTAAAGTATCACTTTCAAAAGAAGTGTTTAAAATCACTTCTGCAACTTCTTTGTCAGAAAACTTTTTTTAGTGTTGGTTCAGTTTAAGTGCATCGGAATTTTTATATGTTTGCTTTGTACATTCATCTGCTTCAGGCTTAATATTTTCGAACTTTTGCTATTCGGCTGCAATTTAAGATGCTCGAAGCAGGGACGCCTCGAACTAAACTTTTTGGGAGGGGGAAAATTATCAGTTTGCCGAATGATAAAATACAAGCATGCACATTGCGCAGTGCACTGTATGCTGTACATGCATAACATTTAGTGAGAAAAAACATTACGCATTTTTTAGAAAACAACACTAAATAGAACAAATAATCTCAATGTTGCAATTTATTGTCTTCAAATTGCCTAATCGTCGTGAAAATGTGCCGAATACGGAAATTATTGGTAGGTCACAGTGACCTTCCGTGACCTCCCATCGGGGCGCTCCTGGTTCGAAGATCCAAATCCTAAGCTTTTCAGCTGGATGGGGGGGGGGGGGGGGGGGGGGGGGATTAATACGTGTTTTCCACACACACACACACAATTTAATTAGAATTGGCATTTCGGCGAAACATTACAGATTCTTAAAGGGTTTCAACTCTCAAAACCCATCCTTGGTTGCAATTCTGTAACTTTAAGTGTACCGTAAAATGGGGTGTATAGGAACAGCGGGGTCAATCGGAACAAAACTTCCCAACCGTACAAAGAAATTCTTCATAAATATACTATTGGGTATTTTTCGCCATGAATTTTTTTTTTAGAAAGGTAAGATCATAGGAAGTAGGAAAAAAATACTTTTGTCAATCTGGCAACGCTACTGGCTTCTAAAGAGGGCTGCACGTTGAATGCTAGAAAACATCACATTTTCATAGACTGCAAAACTTCATATGCAAGAACAAACCTTCTTATATTTAAAAACTATGAGTGGTATGTTTCAATTATACATGTATCTGAACAACAGAATACCACATTAGAATTTACATTTTTTATAAATTGTGTCATAAAAGTGAAGAATTCTGAAAAATGCCATGGGAAAAAAAATTGCGGGGTGATTCGGAACACTTAGTTCTGTTGTTCCAATTCAAACTTATTTGAAGGAAATTGTTTGAAAAATCAAGATTCTAACCCCAATTCTTCTAATCAAGACAGGGACAAGGATTTATTACTGTTTATCCCTTCTCGTGAGCAACTAGATCTTAGAATGACAAAAGTTACAGATTTCAAAAGATTTTTTCTCCAGGAGACTTTTTTTTACTTAAAATAAAAGGGAGAAAGTCACATAGACTTTATGTAGTAAACTTCCAGCACACAGACAGTGTAAATAAGCGAAAAAATCTTTCAGAACAATCCCCGAAACCCAGAATTTCAAAAAACTAAAGAAAAGGCAAAGTTCATCCCAGGAAATGTTATGAAAAAACTTAAGCCAAGTCACAATTGCTAGTTTTAAGGACAAGTACATATTTGTGGACGACATGAGTGACTTCTATTCATGTTAAATCTTTGCATTTCAATTCAAAAGCTTTTCTTAAAATAACTTTTCATTTTTCATAAGTTCGAAATTATTTTGAATTTTCACAAATTATAAACGTTTATTGGTACTGAAATTATACATTTATTTGACAGTAATTATCTGTTCTTATTCTCCCCCATCAATATTACTCATGTTTATGAGACCTATTACAGATTAAATTGAAAAAAATAAAAATTTTAACAAGTGTTCCGATTGACCCCTATCAGCGGGGTGATTCGGAACACCCATAATTTGCTATATATTTTAATAATAATTGCTCAAAATCTTTTGTCTTTGCTTGGAATATCAAAAGTAAAGCAAGACCGAAGTTTTTACCCAAAAAATCAAATTAAAAAAAAATCTTTTAACTGCTTTTTTTACAATCAAAGCTGAAAAGTGTTCCGATTAACCCCATTTTACGGTACCATTTGTTATGCGTTTTAAATTTTCGGATTGAAATCACACTAGTGTCAATCTTCCCCAATGGCGATGTTGTAAACCCTTAAATGATGCGAAGAAGTCCCTCAAAATGCGATCAAAGCCCTGTCAAAGTAAGGGCCTGGCTCCACATCAGCAGAAAACTGACCGAAACCGAAAATCCGAATACTTTGGATTTAAAGGAAAT